>QVOB01018379.1:0-24701 GCA_014839585.1 Pseudomyrmex concolor | reverse complement strand
AGAGAGAGAGAGAGAGAAAGTTTCTGCCATTTATTGACAATTTGTAGAGCCCTCAGGACCAGTGTCTACGGGACTTCGTATAGATAAGAACTTAGTGAACTGTACTGCTATCGGAAGCCCCGTAGATATCTGGTACAAACCAATATTACATGAAGTTATCGACATGTATTATAAATTGATCCGGTGTATTATTCTGTTCCCACCGATATTCTATTCTATTTTGGGATGATTATTTATCACACTTTAGACAACCTTAATTCGTGACAGAACGAAGTTCGATTTTTCACGTCAATATTTAATCTCACATCTTTGGAACACGAACGGCTATCAATTTGTGTAAATCAATGCAGTTATTCTAAATATACAGTTTTTATTTAAACTATAATAAGTTTAAAAAAATCACGTTACGTTTGTGTTGTAATAAAAAAGTTCAAAGTATTCAGAAAAAAATCATGAGAAAATCTTATTTCATTTGCGCAATCACTTTGCTAAATCTTGTTTTAGGGTGAGGGGGCATGTTGGTGTGTCGGCGGTTGCTGCTGATCGCAGCCGCGATCACAGCCTCGATCGAGGCTGGCTCGGCTAGTTACCACCCCGGTATCTCGTCGTCGGACTACTCCGGATACCCAAGCGGATACACGGTCTACTCCGGCGCGACGTCACCCGAGTCCTCGTCCCTATCGTCGTCGTCGTCGTCGTCGTCGTCGTCGTCATCGTCATCGTCGTCAGCGTCGAGCTCATCCTCGACATCCGGACCGACATCTGAACCCGCCGTCAACCGCGGCGAACCGCTCTGTCGACCGTCCGAGTTCCAATGCGGCACCACCGGACATTGCGTCGCGCAGGACAAGTACTGCGACGGCGAGAATGACTGCGACGACAAGTCCGACGAGCCGAGATATTGCACTCGTGAGTATCTCTCCTTTCTCGTAAACGGAACGAACGTTCGAACAAAGCAAAAGCCGAAAGAGAGTTGAATCGAGATCCTTTCTCCGTCTCATCTGAAAAGGCGGTCCTTTATTATAGGCCGCTTAATTTGGAAAATAATGAATGACTTTATCCGACTAATCAGTTCCCGAAAGGATTACGCGCTCCGCCACGATTCTCTGATTAAGTTTGAATTTATTGCGGAATGGCGGTGTTGCGGAGAAATTTATGAGAAATTTCGTGAAAAAAATAATCAATGTTTCCTTGCTTAATCGAAAAAGCTTTGTGCAAATTTTGCGTCGAACACAATCAATTATTATTAACTGAATTATAGTTGAATATTCACAGTAGACAAACTCGTTACCATAAAACGCAGAATATACGCGCGCGCGCGCGTGTTTGTGTGTTTATCGTGAAAACCACATGTATGAAAAGTAGCGGAAAAATAATTGGAAATGTTGAGTTAAAGCGTGACCGCGTGTTTACCTCGTATATTCGCAATAGTACGAATTGTTGGCTTTATATTGTAAGCCATGGAACGCAAAGTTTTCGCTCATCCGAACGAATAATAATGTTTTGTGCCAGTAATTAGTAAGCTATATTATCATTTTAGCTTAATTCATGTAAAAACCTTAACTATATCATATCTAATTTATAAAACTCATTTATATATATATATATATATATACATATCTATTAGCTCACGTGCAAGATTCATATCACAATAAATGCGTAAAATTTCTAAATGATTTTTTATATAAAAACAAGCCATAATTCAAACGATTCGTCATGGGTATAATGTTAATTGTGTTATTTATTGTATATATAAAATTACATCGACATTTACGCGCAGTCCAAATGTAATTACGTCGTATACAAATATGTGATATTTTGAATTTTTAATTTTCGATAATACACGCTACACATTTCGCAATCGAATTACACATTGCACCACACTCGTCCTATTTCTTTACATAATTTTCAATTGCACACATTAAAATTTGTTCGCAAGCCTAAATGAGATAATTTATATGGAATAATTATTTGTTACGCAATACGCGTGTTTTGTTTTCTTTCAATACTGAAAAACATGACATATCGACAAGAAGAACAATAGATATATTGTAAAATCCGACGAAATGCAATATGTAAAACTCATAAAAGTTAAAACGTTTGTTAACATTATTTTTATTACAAATCACGCAATTGATGCTATATAATAATATATACGTTGCAAATTATATTTAACATAATAATATCTTAATAATAAAATATTTTAGTAATATCTTAATTGTATTTAAAACAATGATATCCATCTTTTGCGTTGCATAATCCGAAAAAGGTGTTTACACACTCGAGATTTATTTTTTTATTGCAGTAATTGCGCAGTAAAAACATCCCAATAATCTTTTGACCAAACCTACTCTTTTTTTACAAAAAAAAAAACGCGTAAGAGTGATTAAATGTTTAATACACATTTTGGTTTCAAATAACAATTTTATTTTATTACAAAATTCAATTAAAAATATAACAGAATATTATAGTATATTTCAGAACATAATTTTTATTTGTAAAACACGAAGCATTTCAGTTTGAAATCAGATTGCTTTGATGTGCTCTCTGAACATATTCCGAACATGAATAAAATAACTCCCTTTTGGATGTTATTTTGTCACGTCGCGTTTCAACACAGAACTAATGTGTGTGTGTGTGTGTATTACCTGCCGCGCAGTTAATTTTTTCCCGAGCGCGATTGTCGCACGATAAAAACATTCCAGCTTGCAATCGGACGTTGTACGGTGACGTCGGTCGGACCTACCGGGTGGAGATACGCCGGCCGAGGGAGGATCGACTGCCATTCCTGTGTCACCTCAACTTCACTGCCGCCGGGGCCGATCTTGGGGATCTAGTCCAGGTTGGACATAGAAGTGATGTAGTTGTAGAAAATAATGCTGACTTGGTGTGCCCGACCCAGCGCGGGAGCAGCTGTCACGGAGCAGACAGCGAACTGTGCGACCCGCGTCGCGCCGGGATAATAATTTATATCTTCCCGAGCTTTCACGATTCTTATCGCGTTTATTGGCGAAATTAAATCAGCTCCCGCGCTGAGTAAACACCGCGTCCCGCCGCCATCATGAAATATGCTTACTCGTCGGATCCTTGGTCGGATCTGAACTACAAAGTTTCTGTCAAAGCCCTACTTTCGACTTCCGGTCGTTATTGATGTATCGATTTTATTATATATTATATATATATCTCTCTCTGAAATTATTACGGAACTTCTGTTGTTAGCGATATATAATACTCGCGATTGAAAATACGAAGCAGATTTTTTTACTCCGTAATAATAATTAAGAGATACGTTCAGACAAAACAACTAAAATAATAAAATTTATTATTGAAAAGCTGAAAATTTTCAATTAAATTTAGGTTGCACGAGAATAACATAGAATGTACATAACAGTTTTCTATCTATTATGAAACTTATAAGAGAGGGTGAAAAATAATTTTTAGAGTTTTTTGAATATTGTATATATGTATGATTTTTTTTCATAAAACCGTCTTTTTTATATAAACTGCCTACTCGCGTGACTCTCTTGTTTCATATTTGTATATATATGTATATTTCTCGCTCTATTACGGCATTATTACGAAACTAAAGCATAATGCTGTAAGGATAATTAACGGGATTATAATAGAAATATTCGCTTTTATTGCGAAAAGTTGGTGATAACTGGGCGCTCCAACTTTTATCTTTAGTTTTATTTCCAACACAAAAACCGCTCAAGCGCCGCGCCGTCGGTTTTTGCACGCGGATATTCGTCGGCTCATAACTTTTAGAATATAATGCTCCCCCGGTGTTACAGTTAACTTTTGATACCTTCACGGTCGGCCGCTTTCAATCCTTTACGTCGGAAGGATGTCCAGATGGTTTCATGACTATTCGCGAGGAAGGTCGTCCCGCAACGGGAGGACAATGGTGCGGCAGCGCATGGGGCTACACCGTTTATTACAGCGAAACTCCTTCCATCAATCTGACTTTATATTTACTACGTTTATCAGAGCAGGTAAGACATTGCGCGTTAGCCCGGGGAAATGTGTGCGCGTTCTGACTTTTTTCCCCGCAATTTCGCTCTGCGACAACGTGGAACGAGCACGTTTACACTTTTAATGGAAGTTGTCTCTGTTGTTACGGCTAATACAACAACCTTCTTAATGCTTTTCTTTTTTCTCCCGGAGAGCTATTATTACCGCCCTGTCTAATCCTTAAATAATAAATCTATCGAACTACGAATTATTAATAAAAAACAAAAAGACGTCTGTCTCAAAACGTGAATAAATTGCCAAAGGAGTTATTTCTTCAAAAGTTCTTTTTTCCTTGTGTCTTTTTTCTCGAAAACGTTAAACGAGACGTAAAAAAATAACGTTACGGTCGGGTTACGAGGCGCGGCACCATTTCGCGAAATTTTTTTGTCTCAGGGTATCGGCTACAACTTCGACTTCAAGCTGTCGTACAAGTTCCTGAGAAGAAGCGAGGCTCATCTCAGATACGGGAACAGCAGTATGTCCACATGGCGCGGCGAGCTGGTGAACGGCACGTATTGCGATCGCGTTCTCACCAAATGCGATACCAGAGCTTGCCGGCTGCAGTCGCCGAATTATCCCGGAGTTTACCCCAGGAATGTCACTTGCTACTATCGGGTGGAGCAAAACCGCGCGCCACTAGGTCATCGTGCTTTGCTTGCCGTTAGTCAACGGAACAGTCACAAGATACACATCAAGGACCAGGTTGTCAAGTACGACAGGAGTCAGCGAGTGTTGAGGTAGAAATTGACGATATTTAATTAAAACATACACAGAAAAATGTTGCATTTCTCGAAGAGTCAACACATTGAAATAATAAAAAAAAAAAAAAAAACTGTTAATAATTTCGCGCAAAATCATCTCTGCGCGTATTTTTCTCGTGTAATATAAGAGAAGATTCTAGAAATGAAAAAAAAAAAAAAAACGAGAGAGATAAACGCGAGCGAGAAAAAAATGTAGATAACTCGGAGAGTAAATCTCCAAGTAAAATTCGCGTGCTTTTCAAGGGTGTGGGATCAGTGCAACGTCGTGCAAGATTACTTGACGGTTTATGACGGAGGTTCAACCTCAGACCGAGTGCTTGTAAGACTGTGTGGAGGAGATGCGGTGCCAGACATCGTCAGCAGTCACAATACGATGTTGCTGGAGTTTCATACATCTCCGTACGACAATCCGTTTCATCCAGTTCCATTATCTTTTCTGCCAGGATTTGAGCTTGAAGTTCAGGTACTAGATACATTTTATACAAATCACCACACAAAATTGAAAAAAAGGAAAAGAGACTAAAATAAACATTATTTACAATCAGATAAAAACATATGAAATACAAAATAAATATATACATAACATATAATAAAAAATATATATTAGGTGAAGTAAAAAGTTCTGAGCGTTTTCATCGTCGAAATAAAGCAAAAAAACGCTCAGAACTTTTTACTTCACCTAATAATTATTGAAAAATTGTTTTATATGTTACGCATGGATGTACAGGTGATTTTTGTCGACGAAAAATCTCGAAGCTTCGTAAAGGAAAACGACAACTGCGATTTTTATATATCCGGTGACGAAAATTCGTCGGGCGTTTTGGAAAATCCAAAACACTCCTTACCGCCGAACACTACCTGCCGTTATCACTTCCAAGGAAAGCTCAATGAGATCGTTTGGTTGTCGTTCGTTAAGTATTATGCCGCCACCGTGGAAGCTGCCGCGAGTATTGACACTGCCTCTGATTGCAACGCGAAACTTCTAATATGGGACGGCGATATCACGGTAGACAAGCTCACCGCCAGTCGTAAAGTACGTATCGACCGCATCTTCTTTGAATTTGCGTTAAAAAAGAAATATTAAATGATATCTTACTTTTACGAACATACAAAAGTTGCAAAAGTAATCTTGAACTTTTTATCAAACTTATTCAATTACACCAAAATATCTTTTGTTTCAAACGTAAATCCATATATATTACTTGTGTTGAATATTCTAGAAGAGATTTTATACGTTATACAATGCGAGAACGCCGCGTGTTGCTTAATTACGTATATTAAGACTCGACATTCCATACTAAAAGCAACCCGCGCAATAACTGTTCGCAGAACGTTACACTGATGGGACAGTTTTGTAAGGACGACATACCGCGACTTTGCGACCACAGTTTGTTGCGCAACAGCAGCCGCCACACGCGGCCGTGCAGCCTCGCCGAGAGTTACGTGTCAACCGATCGCGATCTCACCCTGGAGCACGTATTGCGCCAGGGTAGCGCGCTTTATCCGATCAGTTTCGTGCTGCGTTACGAGTTCGTGCACGAGGCCATTTCGTGTAACCACGTGTTCACCACAGCGTCGTCGGCGTCATCCACGTCTTCCACGTCGCCTCTGTCGTCCTCGTCCTCGTCCATGTCATCCAACGCCGGCAAATTTGCCTCGCCGAAGAGCGTGTTTTTCTACGGTCGCGGCGGGGCGCAGAATCTCAGCTGTGTGTACCGATTCGAGGCCGAGCCCGATCACAAGATAGAACTGACCATTGTCAAGGCCTCTTTTGGTGGCAAGAACTGTGCGTCTTACGTGGACCCGCTCGTGAACCGATGGACGTGCGACCGCCGCATGGCGGACGTTAAAAAATCCGGCATGGCGGATCTCGTTGTCGCCGAATATCCTTGGCAAGGAGTAGAACTTGTACGTGTGATAATATGACACTTTTTTCTGCTGCAATATTTCCTTTTTAAATCAATCGGATCAAATTGTGTATTTTTAATGTATTTTTTTTTTATATTTCCCAGATTCGCGATTGCCTATGCGCGAACGTAACTGAGAAGTTGACCGTACGGACTCTGACGTCGAATGTGGTGGAGATCAGGTTCGCCGTCACGCTCATGAACGTCACCCAGGATTATCGGGACTTCTTCTTCGAGGGCGAATATCGTTTTGTGCCGGTGGGCGCGGAGTCGAACGAGCACGGGTGCTCGTCGAGGCTCGAAGAGCGACGGTTGCGCGGCACCAGCGGTGAGATCTCCCTCAGGAGTCCCTTGCCGCGGACGATACCCGGCGTGGCCGCGGTGGAGGAAACTCTGGCGAACACGGAGGACCTCACGGCGACGCAGTGCGTGAACGTGCCGTGGATGATCGAGCCCGAGGACGCGCGCATCAATTTCTTGTATTTGAGAACCGCCGGTTACAGCATCACCTTGGACAACGTCGAGGACTGCACCACCCTGAACCGCATCATCGTGTACTCGGCCGCGAACACGAAGGAGCGCAGCGTGATCTGTCCGGAGGGTGGCGTCGACACGACCAGGACCGTCGACTTCTTCTCCGGCGGCTGGAATTACAGCGCCGTGAACGCGAGCGTGGCGATGGCGCAGCACGCGCGCAGCTTCGTCGTGGAGTTTCTGCAGAGAGAACCCGGTTTCTACGCCGTCACGTGGCTCGCGATCTCCAAACGTTCTCCGAGCAACTACGCCAACGCGTTCGCCATATTACCAGCGGAGGATTGTTCGTACAGGTTTGTGTCTCACGCGAGATTTACGCGTTAAATTTCATTAAAAGCATGTTTCAAAATACGAAAATTGGTTTTCTCAGATGTCCAGAGATCCAGGCGTGCATCAGCGCGGTTCTGTGGTGCGACGGTTTGCGCCACTGTCCCTCGGGCTTCGACGAGGAAGAAGCCAACTGCTCCTATCGCTTCGGCGTGACGCTGTTGTACGTCGCGGTGGGCGCCGGCGCCCTGGGTTTGTTTCTGATCCTTTTGCTGACCACCGGCTGCCTCAAGTACTGCCTGTATCGGCACAAGGCGCGCAAGAAAAAGAAGAACGTCGCTCTGAACGTCAATCATCTCCACGTGAATCACACCCATCACAATAACGGTTTGACCGGCAGCCGGCTGAGCGGACGCTACAATCTAGCCACGCCCCAGGAGATGTACCTGGAGAATTACGGAAAGGACAGTATTTGTTGACAATACGCCATTGCCAATATCGAGACCACCGTGTGAATAGTCATGATTTTTAAATGCCTACCTCGCTCTGGCCCTAACCCCCCCGCCCTCTCCCCTCTCCTAACTGTTTCCAACCACCCTCCTCTGAGTAACGGACCGGAGTGTACGGCAGCCAGACACTCCCATCCCAGGACATATGCACACACGCGCACGTGTATACATACACACACGTACACACACACGTACACATATACATACTCTCTCGCATAATCGTACGAAATCCCGTAGAATATGTATCGAGAAGCACATAAAAACGAGCGCACGAGATATGTGCCTGATCATGCAACTAAATCTCGTTCCCCTAATCGACTCATCGAGATCCCGCGGCACGTATATATATCCCGCACCCCTCGTGCGCTCGTGTATGTGACATTTACGATAAACACCGCAGTATCATGGTAGGGTTTAGATACACACGACTTAGGAGTATAAAAGATAAAGAAAAAAAAAGGAGGATACGCGCGAGTGGACGAAGAGCGGCGAAATTGGCGTTTACGCATACACAATGCTTTCTAAAGAGACGTAGGGTACGCTGTTTCCGTTGAGTGCACTTTCTGCGTCGGTTATCGAGCGAACGTCGTAAACGCGAGGTGCGACGATAAAGATAATGTGATCGAAGAAAGAAAAACAAGAAGGTGCGAGGGAGGAGCGTCTATAGCGCGGGAGGAACGTTTCAGATAGCTCATGTGTGTGAATGACGAGAGATGACGATCGGCGAGAAGAGATATTCGGAGAATGTGAGGAGTTGCGATAATGAGCGCGCGCGCGCGAATGATATACACGCGCGAAGCAGTGTCTGGAATAAAAGCCGAGTTGCGTTCGCACTCCTCTGATTGCGTTGCGCGATTCACGCCTATCGATTCACGGCTGTTTTCGTTCCTGCGAGATTCACGCGAGATTATCCGCGATCGAGGTGAATGCGCAGCATTCGCACTGACCGCGTATAATCTGTCCCGGCGACTCCGTTGCCGGGATCGCGCTTCAACACACCTGTCCAGTTTAATCTTTCCATCTCCGTTAGATCATCACCGGACTTACGGACTCAGCCGGCGAGCTTGTCTCGCGTTAACGCGGTGTTACTTCTAAATTGCGGTCACTGCACAACCAAATATATCCATCTTTTTCATTTTATCGACCGTCGAAGAATTTCGGCGAAATATATCGGCGATCAAAACGCGTTCTCCTGAACTCCGTCGAATGATTTATGGAAGACAACACGTACTACGTGCGTAGATAATTCCCTGCCGTGTAATCTAGTTTCGGTATCGATGCGCGTGACTCGAATGAGACGTAGGTTAGCCCATGTGTAACTAATCGGATGCCAAAGGAGCATGTAATCTTGTTACGCGAGTGTGTGTTGAGCAAACGCCATGAACGCGATCTCCGCGCGTTAGCCTGTTATAGACACTGTATATGCCGTGTGGGTAAAGCGCGTCTAACGTACGTCTGTATGCTGTGATAGAAGTAAGCGTATCAACAATCGGAAGTAAATCACTCTTTCTCGCGTGAGCCAACTCAGGTTCGCGGCATAAAACGCGTCACCTCGAAGTCACATCATCGAGAGATCATGTGGATATCACGACGCGTCCCTTCAACGCCAACGTCTTTCCTTTGACGACGTCGGTATCTTAACGCGGTTCAAACGTCCGACTTCACGAATTGTTTTAAACGAAAAGAAAAAACGCAACGCGGTCCAAGATTGTGTCTACTCTCGTGACATTTCGGATGTAACGTGTATCACTTTAATAGAGAGAGAAAGTTTGAAGAAAGAAAGTCCAGTGATGCACAGATTTTGTAACTATATTAGATCGAAATGAATCGATGAAGCTAAAAAAAAAACAAGTTCGACTTGCGTGATGATAATCGAAGTACGGCGAAGTTTTGGATACTTTTAGAGGAGAAAATGTTTGAAAAAAAAAAAATTGGACTCGATATCGCATTTCTATTTTGTTGAAATTGTTCTCGCGTGTGTTTCAAAAATTCAAGTATATCACTGCCTCACTTGCGTGTCGCACAATTTTGCGCGTGTGTACGAACCGCGATCGCGGAATTATAGAATTTATCGCGATCGCGGTTCTCGCGCGCGACGTGGAATGAAATTCTTATGTTATTTTCGCGAAACTTACATATATATTTGCGCACCCCCTCCTCGTACGTCAAAGTTTAAATATTTCTGCGAGGAGAGTGTCGTGGTCGCGTTAAGATATCTTTCGCCAGTCTCATGAATTGCTCCGTGAATAATTCACCACCTAAAGGACATCGTCCTTACCTACGAATATACTGCCGCAGTTATTATTTATTCATAAAGTTTTATAAGTCTCTTTCTACCTGGAATACGGAAAAACTGTCCGAGCATATGACATGTTCTATAAGCTATAAAACATGGAATCCGATGCGAGTAACGTACTCGCTAGCGAATATAAAACGTATAGCGTGCATCAGAAGCGAAGAATGGTGCGCGCGCGCAGATACACCACACACACACACACACACACACACACACACACACACACACACACACACACACACACACACACACACACACACACACATGCCAAGCTCCTCGATGTGTTAACCGCGCGATTGCAATATTATATAAAAGACATGTTAAAATTTACTCTAACATATCGAAAGTTGGAAAAGTTAATTTAAGCGCGTCAACACCGCATCTCTATCACTATCTAGCGAGACTGAACTTGACTGTGGTAGCGATCATTCTCATGAACGAGAGAGACGGAGGCAGAGGTCTCGGCCCTTTCGAAAAAGAAAAAAAGAAAAAAAAACACAAAAGTTCTCTCCCCGTTTCTCCACCTTTTTGTATGGAAAAAACACTCCGTCGAAAAAGAATGTTTCTCGTGAAATTTTTTATCATCCTCGAGTCGAGCGCGCGCGCGTTCGCGGTGATCCTTTCGCAGAGCTCTCACGATAAATCTGTCTATAAATAAATGAACACGTAAAGTCCTTCGTCGACGCGAAACCAACGTAATAAACATCGTGGGACGCATATGGAGGACCGTTTCTATTCACGAGAGATTTATATTACCGGAGTATCTTTCTCAACATGAAATGTCGATGTGACCCGGCCTTTGGAAACGCGCGGTAAAAAATTGTTTCGTGTAAGCGCGAGAGCGCGACGAATCAGCGCGCCGATAATAATTTAATTTCTCCCGAAGACGGGAAAGAAAACAATTCGAATTCGTGGAGTGTGCAAAGTCGTTAAAGATATTTGTACCATGCGACATCGTGTGTTACGACTCCATGTAGCGCTCAATCGGGAGAATGCGTCCTACGATTACGAAAAAAAAAAAAATATATATATATTAATATGCATGTATGTAAGAACGTACACGAAAAACAATGCCGTAGCACAAACTGGCTCGCACACACACGTAGCTAAAAAGAAAAAAACAAAAAAAAAGTGAATGGTAAAGAGTTTTGAATCAAAGAGGCCTTGATTCAACGACGTTTCTAAGCAAGTATTACGCGTTACACGATGTATTGTAATCCCGTGTTTATAATTTTAATAAAATACCATCGCGTTAAAAAAAAAAGAAAAGAGAAATCCAGCAGATCAACCGTCGAACGTGTGCGTTTATTGATTTTTTTTTTTATCAGTTTTATTTTCTGAAAGAGATTCTATATATTTTATCCGGATGCAAACAGCGACTGTAACCAAAGAATCGTTGTTGGAATTTTTTATTTAAAATTATATTTTTTTTAAGTTTGGTTTTACCAACTTTCCCCATAACACACGCAAAATATTTATTGATTTATTTGCAAGTAAATAAAAAAATAATCTCTCACATGTTAACGTACGTTGAAGAAATACGTGTGTTACATACTTATGTATGTTAGAAAAAAATATGATTATTATATAAAAATATTTAAAATAACGAAAATCGTAATAAGTTTTATTTTTTTTTTTTTGTCCAAACAAGTATTTTCTTGCGTGTGTCGGAATTTTCATAGTTATTTTAATTAAAAGTTTAACACACGGTTTGCAAAATTGAAGATGTTACATTTAGCGATTCTCTTTGTACTTCTCACATGAAGTATTCAAAGAATAATTATTTTATAAATAAAACTATTAATTTTCTATATACATATAAAACACAAGCCAATTTTTTTGTTCTAAAAGCTTTACTTTAAAATAAGCGTTTTCTTTTTTCGCTCTTTATATCTCTTTGATCAACAATAAAAAAAGTATCCGCTTTGCTTTTATTCGCGCAACACGATATAAATTCACGCTGAACGAGATGCGGCATATTTCGTCGCGATGACATCGGCGCGCCGCGCGCTACGTCGATGACAACGCGTTCCTACGTTGTTTGTCTCTCCCCTGACGTTTCCTACACGTCAATTTTCCGTAAGACAAAGAATGTAAAACCGCGTTCTCTCGTCGTGTAACACACATTCCCACCTACCGACATATTTATCGGTGCCGTGATCTCGATGAAATATTCATCACGTCGCGGGCTCGACGCAGGTGACAAGGTAAAGAAGGGCTCCCTCGAATGTCCGGCGGAAGCGCATCGTTCACCGACACGGCGATACAGGTCAGACTGGAACCACCGCGATCGTTGCACGGTGTCGAGGATGCCGAGCTCATTTGGGACACGATTACACGACGGTTTCCGAATGCGGCGCCGCTTCTCTGCGAGATGGAAACGGTGATCGAACGGGCGGAGGATCTGCTGTTGCAGCTCAAAACGCCTTGCGCTGAGGAAAGCGGTACGGCGCTTTCTTCTTTTCGATGATGGCGCGTCACGACGCAGAAAAAGATTTATCCGAATCTACCGAATAGATTCGTCTTTGTGTATCGCGATCTCTCTCTCTCTTTCTCTCTCTTTCTTTCTCAGAAAGAAATTCTTCAGTTCTTTTTTTTTTTTAATTTCTTTGACCTGTAATTTAAAATTACGTCAAAATTTGCTAAAACATATCAAAAATTCGATATTAAGCTCAAAATTAATGATTAATGATTAGTAACGGGGATAATTCAATTATGCAAACAAATTGTGCATTCATCCGTCCACTTTGCTCTAGCCTCATTATCAGATCCATTAAATTAATAGTAGGTACACATAATAGTTATACCGGGGGGAACGCGTCAAATGATTTATTCATGAGGAAAATTTATCTTTCATCGAACTGTGTGCAAGCTATATGTACATGCGCGACGACCTACATGTTCATGTATCTTTTCAATTATATCGTGAGCTTATTACTCGCCGCGATAATCCTTTCTGTTTGACTTTTGTATGAACCCTCCCTCGCCTGGCGAGTTTAATAATTAACAGTTTTCACTTAAACACATTTGCGGCGTAAGCTGATTTTAGTTCAATCCGGCGTGCTTCCTCCGCTTACACAATTAATTGCAACGTTATTTATCGCATATCATATACCGAAATTACGGTCCTTGAAATGCGATATTTCGCGACGTGGTGGAATATCTCGATCGGGAAATTTCTTCCAGATCTAAATCTGGAATTTTTAAAATCTAGTTTATACATCACGGCGATATTGTATAACTCAAGAGAGAAAAAAGAGAGAAAATGAGAGAGAAAGAGAGAGAGAGAGAGAGAGAGAGAGAGAAAGAGAGAGACTGATGTATACACGATCTGATATGCACTTGATATTGCAGACACGTCTAGCTCGTTTCACACACCGGATTCGCGGGAATCCAACGTCACGATTTCGTCTGATATAGAATCGTTTACCGAGGAAACAAATGTACGTAGAAAAACCGCGCATTCCCCATATTCGTTATTACATGTCGTTTCCGCGTGTAATAAAGAAGATGCATTTCCCAAGGCACCGAAACATCAACCGGAAATCAACACGAACGTCGTCGGAACGCAACTCGTAGCTCGCGAACAGCAAGCGGATTTGAAGCCTCGCAGCGAACAATCAGTTCGGTGCGAAACGGAATATCCCGATCGGGAAGGATATCATTTGAATTCGCCCCGCAAATTCGATGAAGTCGTTCAACATTTCGAAAGGAGTTCGGCAAATAAATGTGAGGATCCCCGAGGGGAATCAGGCGCGGATGTAACGGATTGCAGCGATAAGGGAATCGTCGCCACTTCCGAGGAAAGTGAGTGAGAGAAGCAAGCATATTTCGAAAAAAAAATGTAATATAATATATATCGCTATAAAAGAACTCGCTGATATCCGAAGTGAAAATTTACGATGTTGCGCGATGCAGGATTAATGGCGAGGATAGCGGAGCAGAATAGCCTGGAAGGATGGACGAAAGTGGCCGATAACGTGTTACAAGAGTGGCAAGACGATGTGGGAGACGATGTCGGCAGTACGTATAGACTATATTTTGCCAACAAACAGTAAACACAGATATAACTCGGGAATGTGCTTTAATCACTTCAGACGATTCGGAAACTCGAGTGAGCGTCAACAGAAATACAGTTGATTGTTTGTCGGCGGTCAACAAAGGCAAAATTGAGAACACCGATGACGTAAAGGTTGCAAAGATTAATTTACAGGTATCAGCACGTCTGTGTGTTTACACACCTGTGAAGTGTTCTTAAAATAAAACGCATGTCATCACAAATTACATAAATTTCTCAGAAATGAAACAATTCTAGAGATTAATTTCTTAAAACATTTGTTTTCGTTTCGAGATATCGCAGGATACGAACGTCGCGCGAAATTCGGTGACAACAAATCGTCGTCGTTCGCCGTTGACTGTTCTTGAGGAATACGCGAAACGTTGCCAAGTGTCGATCAAATACGAGAACAAACCGAAGCCGAATCTGTATGTGATAAATGGCGACCTGTGTGGATTTCGCGGTAATGCTTTTATGTCTTGTACAAACAGAAAAATCACGTAGAAAATGATGTTTTTTGTTTACTATCACATGCGTGTTAAATATTTTTCAATCTTCAAGTATATTCTCGATGAGAGGATATACTTGAAGATCGCTCGTTGTACACATCCTTCACCTGCTGTCGCGAGTCTTTTTTTTTTTTTTTTTAACAATCACTTAGATAACTTTTCTTCTTTTTTGTTGTTCATGCAAGTTTGACGTCTAAAATGTTGCAAGTGCTTCTTTACACGTTGTTAAACATAGTTTGGATAATGTGCCAGCAATGTCTTGTGCCGATACCCAGGATCTGGCTAAAAACGAATTGGCGGCAAAAATATTGTGGCTGGTAGCCGAGCGTCAGATGAATGGCTCGAAACTTTCGTCGTCTGTCTGCGGATTATCGGATTTCTCAAGAGAGGAGTAAGTTCAATAAATGTAATGCCTGCCATAAATTAGGATACGAATTTTGATAACGTATAAAGCGTGTTTGTTATAACAACTCGGTAAGAAACGTTGATTTATAACATAGTAAGGATGTGACCAATTTTATTAAAATCACGATCGAGAAGCAACAGAAAAAAATTTATATCTTGAAGACTATTTAGTTAAAAATTGCATTTAAATTACTTTATTTATTTTCCAATCCTTTTTATTTTCGACATTAGAATGCTAGAGATAACCGAGTTTAACAAAGACAAGTTGAAGAACGCGTCGCAAAAACTTTACAAGATTTGTCTTGAGAAAGGAGAAGCCACTCCGGAATATTCTATTCACAATAAGATCACGAATCAGGGAAACGTGTACGAAGCACAATGTAAAGCTTTAGGTCTCGTCGGAATCGGTACGAATTTTGCACATTTTCTCGTTATATCTTTTTTCATATTATACGTTTGATATCTGTATAATATGGATTTTATACATTATAATTTTTTTCTTTTTAGGTCAAGGAAAGAGGAAAGATAACGCCAAGATCGCAGCTGCAGAAAATTTGTATCAGAAATATATGCAGAAAACGGAACAGCAAACGTTACAAATAAATACCTAAAAAATACCATCCCATATATCGCAGTCACGAAAATATAATTTAATATCTTCTTTAATTGTTTTGAAATTTAAATATATAGGTTAATGTATTTATAGTTGGAAATTTTTATGTGTAAAATCTTCGAAGAGATTAATTAAATTCAGGGTCTTATCATGTCGAATTGAAACAAAGCAAAAATATATCAAAAATATTATCATACAAAATACTGTCATACAAAATATTGTTTTTATTAATACATGTTTACTCGGGTAAGAATTTTGCGTTAAAAAATATTGTTTTTATAAAAACAATATTTTGATACATCGCGGTCGGAACTGAAACACACCTCTGATTTCCAGACGCTGAAAGAGAAATGCAAACGAACGGTCTGCGATTGCGAACTGACTCATGTGATCAACGCGGGCGAGCTCACGGAGAAACAATTAATTTTTAATTCCATCAATTGCAGTCGCGATCTAATCGAAATGCTCAGTTTTGTACTCGCAAATATAACTATCTCTTCTTTGTTTTTTTTTTTAATTTAAAATGGCTTGCAATATTTATTTTTTAACGCAAGAGACTTAGATTTTTCATTTCATTCACTTCTAATTCTTAACCGAGTAAACATAATTTGTTCCTTTTTTTAAGAGATAAAAAACAGAGATACGTTTATGTTTCTAACATATTTTGGTGGCAATCCAAGGTAATCTTCCGGTTGTTTTATATATCCAATAATCGTACAAAAAATTGCCAAACAATAGAAATATCAACGATGCCAATATGATGTTTACCACGTCGAGGAAATGAAACCAAGAGTTCTCGCTGGGAATGCAAATTTCCGTCCGTCTCAGATCGCGAATCTGAATGCCATATTTAATAATAATAAATTAAAATTCGCATTTGAATCTAAACTGTATTTTAACTTGATCAAAGAAGGAACAAAGATGTGAGAGATATATCTTAAAGTTTAAAATATTCAAGTTCGTGAGATTCTTCGTCTAAAACAAATTTTTAATTAAACAAATTTTTTTCGCTCAACAACTAAATATTCACCTGTTTTTTCGAGTTATTGTCGTTCGCGGAGGCGGCACATCTTATGTCCTTGGCATCTTTTATCAGATCTAGATGCCTGTTTAGAAGGTCCTACAATGACGTAACATTAACATCTTTTTTCGTAACTTTTTTTTCGATACGATCAATCGCTAATCTTAAATAAATTTAAAAAAACTCGTACGACAGAAAATTAGAATCTTTGGTACTTCTTTTTTTTTTACCGTACTTGAAAACTCGGTGTAAAATGACAGTCGCACGTCCACGAATTATTACCGAGAAACAGACCAGCTACACCTTTGTTGTACAGCAGTGCATTTTCCAAAGTGTAAGTAGGCAACTGTGGAAGAAGCAGAACAAAGAATCATAAACTATAATCTCTCACGTGTTGCTTATTAAATAATGACGAATGCAAATGCGAAACAGGCGCTGTTCAATCCTCTTTAAATCGCCTCGTGTCTAGTTTCCACTCTGCCGAACGATTTAATCGATTCTTCAACGTATAAAACAGATTTTTAATTTTTTTTTTTTTTTTGACTGATAATATCGATATACTAACATCGGTGAGTCTATTTCCTCGAAGATTAAGAAACCGAAAGTTGTCCAGCCAGTACGATCCTTCTAACTGAACGATAGATTCTATCAGATTGTCGTCTAAATAAAGATCCAGCACCGACTTATAAACAGGATTCGTTGTCAATGGAGTTAAGTCCTTAATCTGCAACATGAAAAGAAAATTAGAGTGCAACGTGTTTCTGTAATTTGCACACACGTACTTCCACATACAAAAATTGGAATTCTTTGTTTTTTTTCAATGTGAAAGAGATAGATGCGAAGAGAAAACCTGATTTCCAGTTAAACGAAGAGTGGTTGTATTCGCCGGTAAGAAATTGGGCATTTCGGTTAGACCGCGACGGCTGCAATTGATGGAATTAAAAATTAATTGTTTCTCTGTGAACTCGCCCGCGTTGATAACGTAAATCAGTTCACAGTCGCAGACCGTTCGTTTGCATTCCTCCTTCAGCGTCTGGAAATCAGAGGTGTGTTTCAGTTCCTACCGCGGAAACTGAAATTCAATACTGTTTCTTAACGTTTTCTCGTCATCTACATACTTAATCATTATACTTAAAGAATAAGTGTGTTTTCACATTACCGTGATTATCTCGACAACCGGGACAAGCGGTCTTCGATCAAACGGCGCGCCGCAAAGTAATTTGTCTTTGTCGACGACTTTGCTCGCGACTGATCCCTCACTCAAGTCCAAAATCCACGCCGTATCTTCCGTACATCTCAGTGGATTACCTAAGTCGTCATTCATTATCCACGAGACGCACATTAATCAACAAAAAATGTAGCTTTAAACAAGTAGTTTGTCACTTTTTTTCTTACCAGACAGATACAGGTGCTCTAACACAGTTTTATTGACGGCCGTAACGTCGATCTTTTCGACATCGTTGTTTCTCAAATCGAGATATCTCAAACTCGGCAGATTGAAAAACGCATCTTTCGAAATTGCACGCAATTTGGTGTCGGTCACGCTGATGTTCTAGCGACACAAACATCTTTCGTCAAACTTTTCAAATAATCTCATTAATGACACGCGCAATAAAATTGTCTTGGCATATAATGCGAATTTTCACGATCAATGCCTTTTATTCTTCGGGGGGTGAAATAGCGCGTTATCCTTAATACAGAAATATACTGGTGTAATATACACAACAATATTTATTTTGGGTGATAAAAGCGCCGCACTCAACACAGTGATTTTAATTAATACTTGAAATAATTATCATTTTGGCCGTACCAGATTTCTGTAAGAGTAGTTAGTTGTCGTTATCGCGCGCATTGTTCATGAAAATTTAAATAAGCGATTCTGATAAAGCTCGAACAATTAATGCGCTTGCCAGGCATTGTCTCTACCTCGAGAAGTTCCATCTCGGTCGGAAAAGCGGTTGGCATTTGTGTTAACTTCGTGCTTTTCGCGATCACTAGTTTTCGCAAAGATGTAAATCCTCGCAAAACTTCTTGCGGACTGAACACTGCTTCCTGCCACTCGCAAACAATGAGCACATCTGCATCTTTGGCCCTAAAATTTGCATATCATTTTGTTTGTCGCACGTCAAATTAAAATAACAAAGACAATTAAAACTTTCGTGTCAAAGAATTACAATTCTCTTCGATATCGATTTTATTTTCTAAATCTCACATTACCACTTACTTTGCTTTCCATTTGCTTTTAATATCTTTAAAACAAACAAGATATTTGTAATTTTTGTCAAAGTCACAGTCATTGTGCTTGCGCGAGTAACAAACGTCGTCGTCGTCGCCGTTCGTAAAACCGTGCAAGAAATACACGCAAAATAGTATAATTCTGTAAAATACAATGCAATTTTATTATTTTACGTATGTGAAGCGCGAATATTTACGTGTGTATGTGTGTGTATGTTATTCATCAAACTTTTTGAGAAATCGAATTAACTATCACAGTCATTGCAATGGCATGTTTCGTGATGAAAGTTAAATTGCGATTATGACTTATTATATTTGAACATCTGTGTGTAATTGCGCAAAGTGCGATTTATGCTTTGTTTGAAAAAAAAAATAGTATTTTAAAGATCGCAATTACGCACATTCGAGAAGACACATGACGAAAGTAAGTTAGCGAGAGAGATTTAAAAATCTTCACTACAGCTCTTTGTTGAACAAGACGCGATAATACGATCACTTTGTTTCGCCAATGCTTTCAACGTTAAACAGTAATTTACGCACGCGTTCACTGTTTTAAATTTATTTTTGCATTCTTCTCTCACCTTCTCCCTCTCTCTCTTTTTTTCAGATAATCGCAATAACTTGTCAAGCCACTGTGTCGCAATTGATTAATTTCTTATTTCCGAAAAATCCGATTTCACACTTACAAGCAACGTCGGTGATAAACACGAAGAAATCACGCGGTGCGAATATCTCTTCGCGCTTACTGATTGTCAACGTATTTGTCGCGCTAAATATCGTGCAAATATTGTTACAGTTATCTCTTCTAAGCTAATGATGATTGTTTTTTGCGTGAAAAATTTGCTCACGAAAAATGACGATAGTGGCAGTTGTAACTATCAAGTTCAATTTCCTTTTCACAGCGTGCAATACTTACAAATATACGTGTACAACAGCAGTTGATTGGTTTCTCATTTTCTTTTTTTTTTTTTTGTCACTCGATTGAAAACGTTATGTTGAAATATTTTGTTGCCGCGTGGAACTACGTAGAATGCGCGTGAAACTACGAAAAAATTTTTTTTTTTTTTTTTTTTTTGACAAATGCGCGCGCTGTTGTCAAGAAAAAAAAATGCGAAGTTACTTTGTTGCTTAATTTATACAGAGCTGAGATCGTGACAATAGAGACGCCGAAATTATCCGAATTCGCCCGAGAGAAACTTTTTCTCTTCTTCTACGCATGTCTAACGCTCTCGAATACAGATTAATTCTCTCGTCGAAAAATCTTATACATAAGTAAAAAAGAATATGTTAATTTCAACATTTTTTACATATCAGGAGGTCATCTCTAAATTTTAAATTGAATTGACTCACTCGTCATGTGTTACTTATTGACAAATTTCAAGACAATACTCACAGAAAAGATCGTCGAGCTGTCATTCTTGCAGTATGTTACATATATCATAAATATTTAGATCTACGATTGGTGAGTTTATTAAAAATTAATACACTATTTGTTTGCAAACAACATTACACGTAATTCTATGTCAAATACTGCGACATATATTCTGACGTCTTTCGACTTTGCTTTTTTTAGCACAAATACCGGTCCGAACTCGTATCATATGTACGATCGCGACGAGTGTTGTGTAAGAAGCACTGATGCTAATGAGAAAATATAGAAGATGTATATTCGGTGTGTCAGGTGGATAACTAAAGCGATTCGGTAGCTTACCGTGTAATAAACATATTGCGCGATAACAAACGCAGCCGTGAAGAGAGATCCAATCTGTCTGTTGTAACAAAGCATGATAATATATTTTTCAAACAATGATGAAATTTTGCGTCACAGTCACAGCGAGCAATTCGCTCAGTTTCAACTTTTTGGAATTAAGAATTAATGTGTCGCGCCATTATGTGTGTTGTTATTTATAAATTAATTGTCCCGTGCTTTTAAACATATTCATAAGTTAAGTATAAATATTAAATATACATTTATTATATACTTATATAATTAAATATATATTATACATATTTTAAAAAATATTAAATAAAATTAAATAAAAGAGAAAAATAAAATATAATCGTATAACATTTTAATTGTAATTGTGTTTCAGTGTGTGAGCTTCACGTAATAAATAAATAATACAAGAAGAGCATGTAGTGCAATTATATTAATTGAAGTAATCAAACCTTCAAAAGAGTTACTTTAATTTTTTTAACATATAGTAAGACCTAACGATTTATTTCACTACTTGCTTTTATTTTGTAATTATTTGTCTCTATACGAGCAATACGTATGAAAATATATTTAACTATATTTAATACTACTATCTATTTAATACTAAATAACTAACTATTACTAATTATTTAATTATATATATCAATTCGATTCCAATCGCAATGATCGATTAACTTGAATTGACTAATCGCAATTGACGAGTAATCGATCGATTTATTGTCCACAAGTTTCACACTTATTTCAGGGATGAAAACCATCGCTACTTAAAGTCCCTAGAAGATACAAATTGTTATTGGATATCAAGTATCATACGTTGTAATAGTCGCTTTAAGTTTTATAATCAAGTACAAAAATCAGCCAATCAGCAATATGGACAAGTTTTAGTCGTCCTGTAAGACGTTTGTTTCTTTATTTAGTTCATAAAAAATTGTCCTTTTTCATCGACCGAAGCGCACTTAGTTATAAATGATTTTTGTCTAAATAGTTGCCTCTTTCTCCTCTCGATTACAAGTGTGTAAGCAGCACGAACGAATTTGCAACATTTTCGCGAACATCAGTAGCCCAAGGCGCCTAGATGTTTTCTGCGATTAATCTTTGGCCATTGATTACATCTCTCTCTCTTTTATGAGATTGCATCTCGACGACATTTTTGGGCCAGCGCCTCGGTAACATTCACACAACATTCAAATTGCGTGGCAAGAATATATTCGTCGAGAATCGAGATTGACATATCGTGGACGTTAAGAGAACTTGAGGCGTCGTTGTTTCACGTCGTCTGATTGTAAGAGCGCTTCCTGTACGAAAATTGTTGTATTGTCGTAAGCCAAATGTCAGGCATAGCGATCGCCAGACTCGCCGAGGAGCGAAAAGCATGGAGAAAGGATCATCCTTTCGTGAGTTATCAGCCGTTCTGCGTACTACATTTTCGCGGGAATACGCCACCGGCGTCAGCCTGCTTTGTGTGCATGAAATTTGTTACTAAACGCGATTACTGAACTGTAAACAATGACCTGCGTTATTTTTTTATATTCTCAGTTTTTTTAATTCTATCGGAAAAACTGATAAATTAATTTTCTATCTCTTTCTCTTTCTTTTTGTTTTACTGTCTTTGAAAAAAATATATAACTATATTTTATGTATAAACAAAAAAAAACCTGTTAGTATTAAACAATTTTGTGAAACTTTTATGGTGTTATTTTATTAATATTTTACCAGAGAACACTCTTCATTGTTTGACATTGTTTAAATTAATACTTTTTTGAGTCAGTAGAATTCAATTAAAAGTTAAAACCTTTTTCCAACAGAATATCATAACAATATCTGATTGTTCACAGGGATTTGTAGCCAGACCAACTAAGAATCCTGATGGTTCTCTAAACTTAATGAGTTGGGAATGTGCCATTCCAGGGAAGAAATCTGTAAGCTAGTTTTCTTAAAGTGGGATTACATAAAATTAATTGCAATTGTAAACTTGTGTGACTTTGTAGACTCCTTGGGAAGGTGGATTATACAAGTTACGTATGATTTTCAAAGATGATTATCCATCTAGTCCGCCAAAATGCAAATTTGAACCTCCTTTGTTCCACCCTAATGTTTATCCATCTGGCACTGTTTGCTTGTCGCTTCTGGACGAAGAAAAAGATTGGCGACCAGCAATCACAATTAAGCAGATTCTGCTTGGCATCCAAGATTTGCTAAACGAGCCAAATGTGAAAGATCCAGCTCAAGCTGAAGCATATACAATATATTGGTAATGTTTTTGAAATGTATCTCTTTTATTACAAAAGAAGTTAATAATTGTTAAAATAATCGAGTATCTTATTTTATAGCCAAAATCGTCTGGAGTATGAGAAACGAGTTAAAGCACAAGCCAGAGCAATGGCTCCGCAAGAGTAAATGTAAGAAAATATCAAATCGAAATATTTAAGATGTGTAAGAAAACAAATTCTGTGTACACTTCTCTAAGCTGTTTTTTTTTTTTTTTTTTTTTTTTTTTTTTTATAACTCAAATGTATAACTAAGTTTTCTTTTCATATTCACTAGATTAAGTTTGAGGGACTCTCTTAAGCTTTAAGACAATGTACGTTACATAGCAAAAAAATAATATTACTCTATATTACGCAAATATTCTTTTTATTATCTTTAAGAAGATTAACTGCATTGTGAGACATACTTAACTTTAAGATGGGATTTATATATTTTGTGACCTAAACTTTAATTTGTAAGTCTTATAAATAATTACTCTGCTGTTGCAGAAATACAAATGATAGACTTAAAAAAAAAAAAGAAAAAGCAACTGTTAAATATCACATCTATATTAGTTCTACTCTTGCATTGTAAGTTTATTTAAAGAATTTACTAAGTGATATAAAAATTTCCAGAAAGAAAATAAAAAAAAAAAAATACTCCAATTCTAACTCTGCGCAGAATGTACCTTGAATTCCTTGAGCCGGAAATCTTTGACATTTATTTATGCAAATTTGTCCTCTACCTACAAGAGACTAAGTTTCCGTATCGGTGAGTGTGTAACTTAATCGAAACTGAATCGAAGTGACTGTCGATTAAGCTCAACCTGACACTTCCTTGCTACTTTCCTCAAAATATCGATTCTCCTCGACTTTCAAAGAAGTTGTTTATTCAAACAGTTTATTGTCGCTGTAACATCATCTCGAGGTGACCTCCGATAGTGTCATCAGTGAGAACATTACAATGTGTATGTGATCTATGTGTGCGCAGTGAAGCGCTCATTGTGTCCAGTAGCAAGTAGGTATCAGCCGAGCGAGTATATAAAGTGCTAAGTATATAAAGGAAGTGTGCTTTTTATCAATTATATCATTCGGTGATTCATAAACTTGCTTAGCAATTTCTCGAAGCTGAACGCAGTTAGTGTCGTATCATCAGTGCAACACGATGCCGGCAGCTCAAGATTCCGTGATAAGAAAACTCAACGCCGGACTCGTGACCGCGTGCGTAATCGGTCTCGGATTGTCGTACTACGCGTACCTAGTGGAAACCAAGAGGGAACATGACAGTTCGTACGAACCGATGTGCGACATCTCCGAGCACATCAGCTGCACCAAAGTGTTCATGTCTGAGTAAGTGCGCATATCCGTTACTACTTGCCTAAACCAACGCATTGATAATGAGACTGCAAAACGCGTTACAAGAGACAAAAGGCGGTAGCCAATCAGCATTTTGCTCTTAAAGAAAATGATTGACTGTTCCTGTTTTTGCAGTAGCTATAGCAAGTTAACAACAAACAATGTTTTTTTTTAGCACAAATAGATCAATATATTTTTCATTCATGTGTCTACCGAAAAAAAAAAAAAAAAAAAAAAAAAAAAAAAAAAAAAAA
>QVOB01018378.1:0-42285 GCA_014839585.1 Pseudomyrmex concolor | reverse complement strand
CTATGTTGAGAAATAAATCGCCACTTTTCCAAACTTTTTGTTTTTTTTTTGTAGGCTAAGTACTTATCGGACTGCCCACGTATATATATTTATATAAATAAATGTATATAATTCGATATGTATAATATATAAAAGTATAAAACTACTAGTATATATATATACATAGTTTACATTTTATTTATTTTCTATATATCGTCAAAAACTTTATCGCATGCAATAATAAAATCTATAAATTTTACTAACAATAAATCATAGTATGTCCTGTTTGTACTTAAAATGATTACTTTTTTTGATTAATTTTTACATATAAGCATGCATGTGCCACACAATATACTTGTATGAACAATTGTCACGTTTATATTCGCATTACTATATATATTGCTCTCTATGTTGAGTTATATTGAGAGAAGTACGTTAGAGAAAAAACATAAGCATATTGTTCATAATATATTTGACAATCGAATGGCTATACCGCATGAACAGATCGATGTGCATCCTCTTTCTCTTCTTTTTCATAAGTATTTAACTGTTCTGAATGAACAGATTGATGTTAATCCTCTTCCTCTTCTTAATCCTTAGGAATTTGATCGGGATTTCGGCTCAGAAACTTAATATAAAGTATATTCTCTTTTAAACTGTCGAATGGCAATACCTTCACCTTTGAATGAATGGGAAGTATGCGAGACTCAAAGTCAGCATAGTCTCTATTACATATTTCACATCTCAATGGCCCTTTGCAATGAACAGATCGATGTTTATCTGATTCCATCTTTTCTTTATAAGTATTATCACTCATCTTTAAAAAAAATGTAATATAATATAAATTTATACAAATATAATAAAAGAAATAATAAAGCCATTAAGAGCTAAATTTTGAATGTACGTAAATATTTTTTAACGTGTTAAGTAATACAAAATAAAAAAAAACAAATCAATTCGAAAATCTACATCAAATTCTTAGTATAGGTACATCTCATATAAAACCAACATTTTTTCCGCTTATATAATGTAAAAATCAAGTGCAGTGAAAACGTCTTCATCAGGAGTCGAATTCACATTCTGCGCGATCACTTTTCAAAAGACACTTTGTCGTAATTGTCTTTTAACTTTTACATGTGAAAAAAAGAGTTATTTCTAAGCAAGATGTACACTAAACATTCGATCTAACTTGATAAAATTAAGATAAATTTGAATTACAATGTGTCTATTACTTTATATTAAAAACTATTTTGCACGTACAGACAGCGTTTGGCTCTTACTTTATGATCTTATTATTTTTTTTACAGTTGAATATCAAGAAAGCAGTGTATGATCGGTGTAAAATTATATGTATTTTTTATAATTTTACTGTTATTACGCACACTGTTATTATTACTGTGTACTAATACTATAAACTTTATTTGTATTTTTCTAACGTACGTCGCAGTATATATTTAAATGGTCTATTTTGTAATGGCGTTTCAAATTTTGAAATGTAACGTAATTTTTTATACATATACTACATCTAAACATATTTGACATCGCAGATTTGTGAACATTTAGATGATTATTGTATTCTTGCGATGAATAAAAATATTTATCACATATCTTAAAAATAAAACAGTATAGATTACAAACACGCTCTATATTATTTTGATAATTGTTTTTCTACATATTTGTAAAAAACTTGCCAAGCAATAGTTCATGATGATAGTGCGAGTATGATGTAGACTCGCATGATGTTTTAGTTTCCGAATAAAATTTGATTTGTAATCACATTTTTTACATACGTAGTCATAATTGTATTTATGATCCATTATATAATGCGAATACAAGAATGTTTTATTATCGAAAGAGATTTTACACATCTGAAGAAGAGTAATAATATTTATATCTTTGATCTTCAAACTCGGTTTGTGTGTGTGTGTGTGTGTGTGTATCTCGTCTATAAATAATATGTAGAGAAAACATACGTCATACATCTTACCTCGCAGATATAACTCTTTAAATGCTTTTCTTTATGATGGAGCACCAGATCACAAAATGCGAAAGAAATCTCTCTTTTACATATATCACATACAAACTTGTTTGACGTCATAGATTTATGAACATTTAAATGATTGTTGCATTCGTACAAGCTATGAAAATGTTCATCACATATCTTAAAAATAAAACAGTATAGATTACTACCACGCTATATATTATTTTGATAATTGTTTTCATACATATCTTTAAAAAACTTGCCATGCAATAAGTAACGACATGAGAATGATTTTTTTTCGCATGAGCTCTTACGTAACCAAGGTAAGTATGTGTGTAAGTACATGTTTTACATACGTATGTATTATTTTCTCCTTTATGATAGCTATGATAATGCCAACACAATAATGTTTCATTATCGAAAACGAAATTACACATCTAAAAAATAATATATATACTTTTAATCTTAAAAATCAATTATATTTCGTTAAAAACTATATTTGTAAAGAAAACATCTTACTTCGCATCGACGCTTGTCACTTGTAGACGCTTCACTCGTCACACCAGTACTTGTAGATGCCATTTATGCTTTATTTCACGAGGATAAAAAACACAATTTGTCGTTGCAGTATAACAGAGTTGATGTTTGTTGTTGCACTTTTCTTAATATTATCTACAACGTTTGATAAGAGAAAACCGATGTGTAGCTTTGAGAAGTCAAACAGCAACTGAGAATTCGAATTTGACATTGCTGTAAAAGCAAAGTGAAACGTAAACAAGAGATACAGATATGCAATTATATTTTCACACACATTAGCCTTATAAACGATAATGACGTTTTTACTTAAATTTGTTGGAATTCTTTGACAAAAATGTCGTCACTTTTATAATTTTTATAGAATTTATCACAAATATTCATTTTATGTGTTTGTAAAAATTGTTTTTATACTTAACTTTCTTTGTATTTTATAATATGTGCATTTATCTTCCGTTTTTTAAATAAAAATGTAAGTTTGAAATTAATGTTCAAAGGTATGTATATATTTTTCCAAATTTTTGTGACATATATTTCTTGCTTTCTCTTTATTTCCTTCCATCAGCATTTTAGCAATCGGTCTGCTTTATTAGCGGCAGATAAAGTAACAGACGTTAAAGTAAAGCGTATAAGGCAATACTAAGATTTAATAATAAATATACCAAGTCAATTGCGGGAATATTCGAAATAAAAACTCGCTCATGTTTACATCGTGGAAATTCTTTTCGAAATATAACAGTTAGTTTATATTTAAAAATAATCAATGATCGGGAAATCAATTTGAAATGTTTTATTAATTAATTGTGCTTGCTGAATTTTTGATACAATAATGTTATAAACAATATTCTATGTAAAAAATTAAATTACATATATTTTCTTTAGCAAAAAAGAATGCATATTGTTTCCGAGTCTATTCTTCAAAATCCAACAATTATCTCAGGAGTTGCAACAGTATTATGATTATAGAAACATTTTGATACATTGTGTCAATCAAGATATAAATATGACGATTATCGTTATATAAAGAGATTTCATGGGAGTAAAAAAACGAAATTAATTTTCCGCAAGTATCACACAACATTTTTGCTTTAATTTTTTAGCCCGAATCAATTGAGACCAACACGAAGTCGATCGATTCAGTCATTATTGAGATATGAAAATCTTAACTTTGCTGAACTGCTTGACTTGCGTAAAAAAGTTATGGTCCGGCCTCGCTACGCGTGAACTTAACGCGAGGCACTACCGTGCCTCTTGATGTAAAGCCAAAATGAATATTTTACCTGTATATCACGCAAGTATCATCGCTTGTTTTAATCGCCGAATCTTTTAATCAAAAAACTGTTAAAAGAAATGCATCCCGTTTAAAGCACAACGTTACATTTTAACGAATTAAGTTAAACGCATAAATAAATGTACATGTGTATGTATACTTATTTCTGTAAAGTTAGTACGACGTGAAATTTACATACAAAGTGACGTATAAAAATATTGATAATATTACGACAAAAAAAAAAAAAAAAAAAAAACATTGTCAATAACGTTTTCATAATGTTTTTTCGTTCGTAAATATACTGTGACCAATGCAGAACAAAGATATCGAATTACGTAGCTACTGGAAATTATATTGAAATGAATACGGTTCGCTGAAATAACAATATATATTACGATATTAAATTTAATTTGTTGAAAATGGCTACAGGTGAAATTAATATTACAAAACAAAATGCATCATATGCGCAAACAAACTGTCACAAGACAAAACACAGGGCGAAATGTAGACTGAGGAATTAATTTATTTAACAGCTAAAATAATTTAGTTAGTTAACCAATAACGCGGAGTGCGACAGACTTCACAAATTTTACGGAACAAATGCGGCGGATAGGAGCGTTTTGATTACGCCTCAATGCTATTATCGTTTTAATTACAAGTTATCATTTTAATTGCAAGTACAAGGACGCGTAACAAGGCGACCGTCCGAGGGACGTTAATTCAATTTCGCATTTGACGGCCCGTCCCTATCCTTTCGGAGTGCGGAAAGTCCGCGTCTGGGTTTCTTCCTCTCTAGCGACAGTTTACAGTTCGCCAACTTTTCTCCTGTTTTCTGTTTTCCTCTCGCCTTCCCCCTTCGTTTCGCTGTGTACCGCGGACTTTCAAAAGTGGAGCAGAGAGAATTGGAACTTCTCGCGCTCTCTTCGAACGAAAGATGCTCTTTTCGTTGACAAATGGCCGCCGATTATTACCGGTTTAAGCCAACAATCGCCGCGTTGCGAGGGGAGTTGAGAGAGGGGGAGGTTTTGCTTCCTGAATTATTGCTCGTGCCGTGACAAATTATTCGAGGATGACGCGCCTGGCTGCGTGGCAGCGCGCGTACCGATAGTCGCTGACGTGACGAACGATGACGCCAGAATGCCTTGTCGTTCATTAATATCGTCCGCCGCGCGTAAATCTCGCGCAACGATCCGATCTCTCTCAATTTTAAACCCTATTCCCCCGCGTCTCTCTCGTTCTTATTATAGATAAAAATTAATTTGCGGAATTTTAAAAGCGGAGCACTCCTTTGTATACGAGACTGTTTTTCTACGGTATTAATAGAATTTATTTTAGAATGTTGCGAGAAGAAAACTTCTTCTGTTCCGTAAACAATTCGCTCGCCGATTCGGTTATAACGCGAGCGGGAGTAACGAAGAAGTTACTCGTTTCGACGATATACAACGAAAACTCCGCGGGTACACGTGGCTTCAATTATGGACGTCGCGTCGCCCGGTACGTCGTGCGCAAGTTTCGTTCGTTAACCGCATGAGCGGGTTCGGTCGAACTGCTCACAGGCACCCGTTTGTTGGTTTTAGAGCTGATTCGCCGGGGATAAGAGCGGACGGCCGTTCGCTCGAGCAAGTTTCCGAGGCGCCGCTTTATTATCTCCGCGAAATAGCCCCGGCTTCACATAAGTTTTCAACTCATTTTCCGCTACGTAAGAAAAATGCTCTTAAGAAGGCGTTTCCTGCTTTACGCTTCCTCGAACTCGATAACATGCAAAAAGTAGTTCCGGAAAGTTTCGAATTTGTCCCCGAGCATGATTACGCTTGCTTGATACTACGGGGAAAGACTACGTGTATATCCGGCCCGTATTGTATCCTTCGTTACGCGCGAACAAAAATTCTTTCGCGTCTTTATATCAAGACGTGCCGCTTCTTGTTATATCGTCAAAGTACGCTCGTAAAACTCTTCTCCGGTCTTAATGAAGCCTCGGCGGGATTTTGCAAAGAGGCACAAGATTTTATATAATCTTTCAAGAATGATAAAAAACAAATTATTCTTTGAGATATATATTTTTGTTACATCATCGTAACATAAAAGAACAAGCGAAAATAAATTTCCGAACGAAAATTTTCTTTAAAAAATAACCAAAAGTCTTCCGGTCTTTGTTTGCGGAGCAACTCGCGCGCGATCCGATAGTTGTCGGCCAATTTCCGGGCGCCACATTCGAAGAGAGAAAAAGAGAGAGAAAGAGAGAAAGACTAATCGTCGGATTTATCGCGATATGTTGTAAGCAACGCGTACGTGAAAAGAACAGAACGCCGATGGAGCACAAGTAGAACACACGAAGAGAAGAGCGGCACACGTGCGACTTGTGACAACGCATTAGCCCCGGCATCAAGCCGAGACAGGCGTCAGCCTTGCGTGGCTTTCGGTCGCCGTTCTACACCAGTCGTGTCACTGTCTTGTCAAATCGAAGCAGACTTACGACATTATATTTAGATGGTACAGCCCCGAGTCGAGCAATAAAACGCTTCGCCGAGAAGCTGTCGATGTACGTACACCACATACACAAGACGGAAGACGGCGCCGCGACGTCGTCGACGTATTTACAGATTCAGCTCTTACACGATGCCCGAGCACGCGCGAGTGATAGAAGATTCATCATCGTTTCGTAATTACAAATAGTGTTCCGTTAAACACGATTAATCTTGTGTGTTGTGTTTAAAGAGAGACGTTGATTGAAACTACTACTGTACAACACGCGAGAAAGTAATCCAGTATTCTCCTAATATCACGATGGTACAGTATCGTTTTCCGTTCGTGGTGCTTTTCTCCTAAATATTCGATGTGTGCTACTCGATTTATTTCGTTTATAACTTTCTACATCGAGCGCGAGACGACGGTTCATGCGCTGGAAATGGAATATGATTTGTCGGCAGTATCGAGGCAAATGAAACCGTGAATAAAAGTTTCATGCGGAATTTTACGTTACGAACGGAGGATATAATTCTTCGAACGTGTACAGTCGGCATGAAGCCGAGGCGAGTGTATATACATAATTCCCGGATGTGCATCGGGAATAATCTGGTGTATACGATAGAGAGACGCGGCGCGCGCGCGCATAAAACTCCGATGTGCCGTAAGACCTCGTAAAATATCTAAGTATCCGAAGGAGGTATCCGTATCGCGCTTGAAAATCCAGCTGTAAGTATAGTCGGATCCGAACGCGTCGGTATATCGCAATTTCCGTTCTTTCCCGAACGGGGCACGTGCCGTCGGGACTCCTATCTCGCGAAATAAGCGGCCGCCTTTCTGTATCTCTCGAAACGACTGACGGAAAGCTATGCAAAGTATGTTGTAATACGTTGGCATTTCTTGAGAATACACGTACGAGTCCTTTTCATTATTCCACGAGGTCACGAACTCGTCTCCTCGTGATATTATGTTCTCTCTTCCTCCTTTTCTTCCCCTCCTTTACGTAATTTTCACAATGTGAATTTTCTTATCCGCCACTTCGCGAATCCCGTGACTGAACTTTTCGACTGAAACCGGATAAGCTGACAATCGTGTCAGTGATGAATTCTCGTTTACTCGCGTCGCGCGCTTTTTACCGCATCCTCGTGTTTGTGAGACACTAAAAGCGTATCTCGTATTCGCCGTTGAAGAGCCCGCGGTTTACTATTTCATATGACCCGGGGCAACGAGCTGCTATAATAATAACACTCAGGAGCGGTTTTTATTTCGAAGCCTGTGGAGTGCACGATTTTTATTTCGGCTAAGCTCCACACGCAGCGCACGCGCCTCGCACACTTTATTCCCGCGCGGATCGTGAAATTTTTATTTCATTTCGATGCTTTCCTTGTACGTGCTGCGTCTGAAATTTTACCTTATTTGTTAGCATAAATATTAGCATAAACATGCGAAGACATTTTGCGCGACGACGTTGAAAAAATGGTTTTTTCTCTTTTTCGTTGAAGAAATAGTTTTTTTTTCTTTTAGAAAAGTATTGAAATAAAAAGTAGTATTTTGGTTAACATGTATTTTTTTACCACATTTTTCTTTTTATTAAATATATATTGACACAGAAACTAACTCAAGGCGCGGTAAAATATTTAATCCCAGGTTTACAATATAAAAATATATTCTATAAAAATTGAACATTCAGATATAAAACTCATATAATAATACAAAATTCATCAAATAAAATATAAAATTTGTCAAATAAAAATTCATTTTGTGAATCTTGTATCCTCGTAGCTTTTAGCTCTTGTCGCCGATATTTGCGTCTCAATGTTTGCGCGACACGCATAAGAAAACTGCCCTTGCTATGTTCCTTTCATCAGCATCGATATTTTATGCACGGCAACTCGGTTTTACATTCCACCGGGAGCGCGGGAAATTGATTTTTCGTTCACTTTTTCTCCCCTCTTTTGTCTATCACTCGCTGAGAGAAATGAATCTTCGCTGACGGTTGAAGACGGAATTCGAAATTCAAGTAGTAGTTGAGTTTGCGTTGGTTTCCGCGCTTTTCGGTTTAACCACATTTCATATAAATTATCTAAATTGTAAATCTTTTGTAAAAAAAATATTATTATGTAAGATATAAATCTTAAGTAAAAATTGGAAAAATAGCAATTGATAATTTAAATAATGATACTGTGCAAAAACGCATGTTTTTTTCATGAATTACTTATTTTAGAAGTTTAGTTTTATATTTCTGAAGTTTGTTTATTTATTAACCTTTAGGCCGCCGCGGCGCCGCAAAAGCCGCTTTTGGGGCTTCATACAAACCTCGAGATTCCACGCAACGTGTATGTTATTAATATACATAAATTTTTGAGAAAAAAATATATTATTCACTACATTTTTTTTTTTTCATATATTTCAATGAAAAAATGCTGGCGGTCTAAAGATTAATTAAAGAAGTTTTGTCTACAACCTGTTCCTTTGTGGCAACACGGCTGAAAAATATGTATCTGTTAGATCGCTTAGAATTAATTCATTCCAGCACGATCAAAAGCGAAAGTGTAAATATATCTTTATCGCAGGCGATAGTTGCGCTTTGGAGGCCCACGAAGGATATTAACTTCTTTTACGACATCATGCCTCGCGGCTTTTACGACGCTGCTTGTCTTTACTGTAAATCCCTCAATCCCTTGGGAGTCAATTGACTTTCTTGCGGGTTACGAGGTGCCGAGCGGCTCTTCTCGTAGACGAGAAATCTTCAAACGCCCTTTTTCCCGATGTTCTTTGTTCTTCGTTAACGAAACTCGCTTCGCCTTCATTCGCAAAGGATTATCGCGCCCTAATCGACACTTTCTCGTATACTTCAACGTCTCTTTTCTTCCCTTGTATAAGATTTTTAGAAAATCGCGTAATAAGTATTTTAATAAACAAATTTAACTATATATAAATTGAAAATATATAAATTTAGATTTGATATTTTTACAATTAATTTATAAAAAATATTGTAGATGATTTTGTTTTATTTTTGTACTAAAAAGATAAACTTTCTCGAGCAAAAGAGGTTTTCGTTCTTTTTTCCGCAAGATTAGCAATTCAACGATACAATTTGAATTTAAGCAGCGCAATTATTGTGTGGATACTTGGTCGAGTTATGTACGCGCGTTTACATTGTGGTGCAGGAATATAGATGCTCGTTCATTCATACACGGTGTGCTACTGATGCGAAACGGACTACTCCGCGCGCATTTCTCGCCACTATTTCGCATTTCAAATCAGTTATCCTGCCTTAGACGTTGGCGGGATGCGGCCATTTGTACGGCTTGCGCCGCTTACCTGTCGGCACTACGTCGACGCCTTGCTTCTCCTGTAAAACCCGCATTTTCGTATACTTGCACTTCATGTGTGAATGTGCAAATATATATAGTGTGTCAACGTCTTTCAAATGGAACGCCAAGAAAAATGCCAAGAGACGGAAGAGAATAATCTTAACGAAAAAAAAAAAAAAAAAAAAAAAAAAAAAAAAAAATAGAAAGACAAGTACTCTTAAAAAGATAAAATATGAAATATAAATTAGATGGGTGAAACAAACATGCCGCAGTGCAATTTAAATATAATATAACTTTTATTTACTCTTGTAAAAAATTTATTAAAAAAAAAATTTGTTTTATTAAAACAACTTTTAAATATTTGCTCAACTTTGTATTTAGTAATTATTTATATATATATGTGTACGTGTGTATGTATATTTATGCTACGATATAAACATACACTTTTATAAATGTATGAATTAATAAAAATATTTTCAACCGCAATAGAACATGTCGGTATACGAGTGTACACTACACGAAGGTTTGCCGCAAAAATTTCATAATTGGAAGTTTCTAACGCAATATTACACTTTTGTTTGGCCATTTATTTATGTAGAGAAGAGAAGATAATACTTCCTCTTCCTACACCAATGCAAAAAGATCATAATTTCCAGAAGTAATTTCCCTGTGGCAAAAGCTCTGGAGCACAAAGTGAGCCGATAAATGGATATACAGTGGAAACTCGCGGCTTTCCACGAAAATTTCATTAGCAAAACTTACTCGCGAAAACGTAATACCGCTTTACTTAGTTCCTGTATATTGTATTTGCACGCGGAAAGATTATAATGAGACAAATATTTTGTTATCGATACATTCTCTTTCTCTTTCTCTCACAGATATATAAATACAAAAATCTCATAGACGAAGACTTTTTAATATACACGATAACACGTTCTCAAGATATAAAGAAAACGTATATTAGAAAGTCTAGGTTCGCCGCGCGAAACTGCGAGAAGACGACGACATAGATGGGGGTAGCAACGGAAAAAGCGATAGGCTGGGGGATGCAGAAGGATACGGAGAGTTGGGCCGGCGGCGCATTTCCTACGCTATAGGGGCTGTAAATTTCATATGCGCATTCCGCTGCTCACTTCGAGCTCGCATATATATATATATCTATGCGCAGTCCGACGCGGTAACGGTCGCTAGCTGGCTCGTTCCAATGAAAGTCTCTTTTCCCGCGAATAGCCAAATTCAAGCATTTCTCCCTTGAGAGAGAATGAGAAAGAGAGAAGGATAGAGAGAAAATGAGAAAATCGAGTGAAAGAGGTCTCCCACCGCGAGAATCAAAAAGTGTTTCGGACAACATCGCTTGTTTAATGGCAAAGTTAAATAAAAATGGTAACAGAAACAGAGAAGTGTGATATTAAAATAAAATAACTTCTAATATTAGAAGCTGTATTGCGAGAAAAGAAAGTTACGTATATAATTTGTTAAATTAATATCAAAATTGCAATAAATAATATTCTATTAAAAAGTAATAATATTGCTGCAAAATAATCGGGATTGAATTTATTTAATTTTCTCAGTTACAAGCTTATTACGATATAAAAATTAAGTATTTCTTATACATACATACACTTTTCATTTCGACGCGAGCGAATTATTACGAGAGTTTCTTCGAAAGATCCGCGTTCAATCGCGGAAATCTCTTCCTCTCTTTGAAAAACTCTCGTTTTAAGAAGCGCAATTTGCGCCGGACGATTTATTCTCATTTCGCATGCTTTACAGCGTAAAGCATGACCTCTTTCGCAAAATCCACAGGTCGGTTTTTATCGACGCCGCAATTTCAGGATGTTCCGCAGAGGGAAAAGTACGCCGTGCTAATTCTTTGATGTAACAGCCATTTAAAAAGCGCTACTCGCGCTAACGATAAGTGAATTAAACCGGATTTGATTCACTCGTAAAATTTGATTCGCACATTTTTACAAACACGATTCGCGAGTGTGTCTTTGTCGTGATTCAAACGCACCGCGAATATTTCTACTATCTTGTGCAAATCATAAAACATTATATATGAAAAAAACTATATAGCGCGAATAATTAACAAACGTAACGTCGATGGAAAGAGGAGCGTTTCACGATCTTTCGTTTTTTTCTGCAAAAGAGAGAGAAAAAATCTGCCTTTCGGTTATCCCCTCCTCCTGCTTCGCTCTGAGTTTCTCAATTTTCGACTCGTACGCTTTTTCCGAACCTCCCTACGTTTAATCCCGCGGATTCCTGCGAAGCGTGACGTATGCCGGATCGTTAATTTTTAATTCGCCCGCCTTTTCATTTCCGTTCATAGCCGATTCGGCACGCACGACGTTATTTTAATCCCCCCGGGAGAAGCGGAAAACGCGACGCGAACTATCGGCCGAGAGTACGTGCCAAGGGGGGAGGGGTAGCGCGACAAAAGGGGTTAGCTCTATAAATTAGGGGCACGGAAATTTCGACGAGGGACACGTTGCTGTTTTTTTTCATACAAAATGTCCCGTCGAATTGGCTCCTGCGAACGTCGACAAATATCGATGTCCTTCGCGGGGTGCGCTGTAATTTTCACCCCTGCCGCGTTCCACGGTTCATTTTTTATCCGTCTACGACCGAAGTATCTTTGTCGAAGATTCTCTCGCGTACACTTAAGGGAAAAGTATTTTATTTTTTTTACCGATCATCAAAATTTGCAAGTATAAAATTAATCGCTAAATTAAACAATCTTATTAAAGAATCGATAAACGTTAGACAATGTAAAATAAAAAAAAAACCTTTGGCAGAAGATTTAAAAGAACGCTTTGAACATATGTTACTTAGCCCGTCGTGATTATTTCTTCGCGCACACACAAGTTATGCTAAGCATCGCATCAAAATAATAATATTTCCGGCGTACATAGCGTTCAGGTCGAGCGCGAAAAAGTAAGTTAAGTCGCGGGATATAAATAGCGCGTTTGCATAGCGGCGTGAAACGCAAATGAACATATTTTTCCCCAGCGCTTGTACTCGGCGGAATTGGAAAAATGCACGCGGAAAATACGGCGAGCGCGCCGAGAGAGAAAGCCGCGGAAAACGTTAGTTTTTACGTGCATTCGGAATGCTCATGAAATTCGTATCATACTTCACGCGATCGATTCGCCGTCTCGTCAGACACTCGCAAGAACGGTACAGATGTGGTGTTACACAGGTAACTTTGACTAGAATTTAATACCCCGACAATCTCCTTTCGTCCTTTTTTGCGCGATGCAGCTCTCATGGCTTGTCGTAACCAACTGTGTTTGCGAGAAAGCTTCTCACACAGTTGTCACGTTCTCGGAAAGAGTCGTATTTTTCGCGGAACAAAAAAAGCGATAAAGATTCAAATTACGCGATAATGTAAAGAATGAATTTTTTTTATCGCTTTATATATTATATTGATTTATTGGAAACACAACAAAACGCAGCGTCGCTTCGTTACGAAGACGATACAAGAAAAATTTTTCTGGCGATTTGAAATTGAAAAAGATGTGCATTTGACACTCCCGTTACGTAACTTTGAGATAAGATTTAAGTGATAAAGAGTTAAAGCTTTTTTTGACTTTTCTATTGTTAATCTAAAATCTCGCGATTAATTGTAAGATATTGTCGACGCTAAGTACACTTTTAATTGCGCGAGTTACAGCGCATATAAACCGGATACCTACATCGCAGTTAAGCGCGCAATTTACAACAGTCAGTCGCGGAACGCGCGCGGGTGAGGAGCAATTTCAACCCTTCCTGTGCTGGAGAGCTGCGATCCGCGCCTTCTATTCGAAAACGGTCGTAACCGCTCATCGAGTCGATCCATTACGACGGCCCGTAACGACGGAAATTCCGCTTATTGCCCTTTGCGCGGCGCGGAACGTTGCGCGTCGGAATTATATTCGGCGACCGTCACGCGACGGCGATAATTCCCGATTCCGTCTGAGAAGTTTAATCGAAACGTAACCCTCTCCTTCTCTCTTTCTCATCCTCCCTCGCGATGATTCCGTCTTATATATGCGCGGCATATGGAGCGTGTTAAGAGAAGGGTTTGTCTCGGAAGTGGAAACGACGTCTCGTACGTGCCGCCTCGGAGTTATCGAATGTCCAAGCACGGTAAATGCAATTGTTTGACAAAAATTGTAAAAAAGTTTTTAATTAATTTTTTTAATTTGTGATAGAATTTTATATATATTTTCAAGATGACAATATATATACAGCTGTAAGTCTTATAGATTAAAAATGCGACATAAATGTAAAAACCTCGCTTTGTTAAATTCAAGAACGAGCTCGATACGAGACTCGAGAGTGTCTCAGAAAGTTCACGCGATACGACAATGGAAGCGACTTGAGTTTGGCTTTCTTTACAAGGGTGGTAACCTCGCGTCTCGCTATTTTCGCTCTCTCGACACAACATTAACTTCGTTAATGTGGACAGACCCTTCCGGGTTTTAACCCTTCTACGGGTGAGAGCCTCACGCACCGATTATGCAAAGCGCGCCGTATCTTGAAGAGCTGCAACACGCTAGACCGAATATTTCTTCACGCGTAAAAAGCTCGTGTACTTGACGCGAAAAAGAATTCAATCTTTAGTCTCGCGTTTAATTTAACTACGTGGAATTTTTCTTTGTTGCGCATACGCAGATTGTTTTGTATTTATCGTTTTTTTATATCTCAAAAGATTATTTGATTAAAAAAAAAAATAATAATACGATTGAAAAGGCCATTCAATGGTGAGTCGCTTCGCAACGCGTTAATTATGTTTCCGAAGTGTTCATTGTATCCCAGCGCGCGAATTATTTACTAATTCGTCAAGATACTCGACAGCGGATACATACGTTACTATCGATGTTATATCGGCCGGCCGCTGAAAGCCAATATATGGTCAGAACTAATATTTGCAACACGTCAACTAGCAATGAGCATAAAAGTCCGCAAACCGCAGGCGCGGATTCGCTGAACCAAATTTCTGCATACACACGTACATACATACGCACCTCACACGCACTGCGACTATATATCACTAGATAAATATCTCGCGCGCCCATAGGCAGAACAAATTTTTTTTGTTCGAAAACGCAACAGATATCGTGTAATATTTATTTCAGGGCGTCGAAAATATTTATACCGCCGCGGATCGGATATTTTTTATCGATTTACCATTTTGCAGTCGCGTTTGCGCGAGAGCGTGTATCGATCGATACGCGGCGGCATATTTTCTGTGTGTAATGAATGTACATTCTCAGACTACGGGATATCGTATTTCTATATATCACCAGTTAACGTTCTAAATTTTTTTGTGCTTTTTTTAGCTTCTTCTACGTATCTCGCCATTAAAAATCGCTTAAGTCGATCTTTCTCCTCTTTACTAGTTCTTCTATCTTAGTCTTTTTCTTGTGGTGCAACTTATTGACTTTCGGGGCTATTTGTGATATGTTTAACAATTACTGCGTATAGTCTAGCAACACATATATTACGAGATGTATATATATGCAGTATATATATATGCAGTGTTCTAAGAGAATATATACGCAATGTTCCTCTGTTCTCTCTCTCTCTCTCTCTCTCTTTCTCCCCTTTCTGCTTGCTTGACGGCGATCTATTCCTTAATACATGTAAATGAGATGCCATGCTTTGCGGGTTGAAATACCACGTTCTCTTCTGGCCTGACTGCGCCGTGAGCGAGTGGGCGAAAGAGAGAACGAGACAGATGGCAGAATGGGAGGACAGAGCGGCGGAATTTCGAGGAAGGCGAAAGACGTGGTTAGCGGTTAGCGTTCTGTCCGTACGTCGGCGACGGACGCTAGGCGAGATGGTAGTAACGTATCTCTACGTGGAGAATGCATCACGAGGAGGAGATGTGGAGCACGGTAAATTCGCGGGCAAAACAACACCACCATCGCGCGCGCCGTCTCGGGTACGACGTGAACGTGACGACGGTGGCGTAACCGCTCGCGTTGTCGATGTCGCGCCGTTGTTTGTGCAGAATACAGACGAAATGCCGTTGTGGCGAAGGCCCGCGCGCAAATGCGCACAACTCGTCACCGCATGAATTTCTCGCTAACTGTACGTGTGTCAGTGTGTGTGTAAGACAATTTTAAGACAAGTTATAGATTTTTACCATTTTTCAGCGCGTTTTGCAGAAAAATATAAAATGTTTGGAAACATTAATTTAGATTTTGTTACAAAATTTGTAACTACGGCTCGGATTGTTAGTCCAACTACATTACATATCAAAACTGTTTTAGATGGAAAAACATACATACTAGTTTGTTCATTAACTGTATATGTCAGATGTTTGCAGCGACATATATAACGTATACTGCGAAATGAAATCCTATCCCGCAACGACTGCTGTAGCTATTAGTAGCACTCGTCACTCGGAGAGAGGATGGAGGAGGAACAATACTTTCAAATCCCCGGAAGTAATGGTTGCTATGTAATCACGGAGAGTGGTATACCGTGTGCGGTGCCGTAAATTCCGCGTTTTCGTCTCCGATATTGCGCAAGGTAGGTGCCATACGCGGCCGCGTCCTATCTTCCTCCTCGGATGCGAATGTGCTTCGACAAGGGAAGCATTTCACAGGCTTTGTGGAGAGGCGGCGCGCGTCTCGCCACTCGTAAATCGCGAAACCAGGGCGAATATCGCGCCTATCTCGATTTCACGGCGCGCGACATTGTCGAGAATGAAATGACGACGAACAATGGCGCGAAAGAGAAACGAGAACCAGCTTCTTGTGCGATTCAGATAGTTCGGGTCAATGACAACGTAAATATATACGAACGTTCATTTTCGGAAACCAATTTTTGCAGGCGCAGGGAGAAGTAAAAAAAAAAAAAAAAAGAAAAATCAAATTGAATAGTTTACGAGAGGTTTTAATAGGAAGAATAATAATTATTATTATTCTTTCTCTCTTCGCTGTTCTCATTATCGTTAATTGCCCGGGCGGTCACATTTCACATAAGTTTCGGCACATAAAATTTAATCGGGACGTTCGCGCAATTCCCGACACATAAAACGTAATTTAGATTAACAGACTGTAATGAGGTTTCATGGTGCACGCTTTTACTACTCGTCATCGTTAAACGTTGCGCCGGTTCTGCCGTCGCACCTGGCGTCCGATTTAATATTAAACCGTGACGACCGCCCCGACGGCGTGCGACAGCAATTCCGGATAACGAAATGCGAATCGCCATGAACACGGCGGCTGCGATCGCGCGACAGTATCAAGACACACGTATCGAGCGCGTTTCGGTACAAAACAAAGGAAAAACGGAGACGACGTCGTCGTTGTCGGCGGGAATCCTTTACGGGCGCTGCGAAATCACCCATGACGCGTTACGAGACGGCCATTCGGCATAAGGTCGCGCGGATTTTATACGTCCCCGACTCACAATAACATGTCGGACTGACGCGGGAGTAGCGTAATGGCGTTACGACGTGTTCTCCCGATATATCCGCGCTATCTTCCCCGCCGGTCGTACAACGCATCTCCCGAAGCATTACGACGCGTCCCGCAGGTGCAGCGGCCGTACAGGATTATGCGAATTGACTTCGGAAATCCCGGTTGGAGCCTTGAAAGGACCTCGTCGTACCATTCGCGCGGATGATGTCCTTGCAACGCGAATACATCTACATCGGGAATTAAATTGAATGTGGTATCGATATCTTACCGCGTTTTTCACATATTGCTTCATATAGTTACATATGAGAGTAGATGTAGAAAAGAGAGATATTTTGCTTTTAAAAAAATATTCTCACAATTATTTTAGTTTTGTTTTTATATTTTAAATTTTATTTTACTTTATTTTATTTAAATCTATTTACTTTTTTTATGTTATTATTTTACTTACTACAAGTAAGAAACAACTTTAATGCACACTTCGAGTCGGTGTTTTAGAAAAAAAAAACAAATTGCAAACGAGCAATTCGTCCGTCGTTTTGCGTTCGATACACGCACGTGGCGTCACGTTGCATAAAAAAAGACGGTTAGTAAAAGCGGCTATTAAAAGTGCACAGGCGACACTGTTACCAATCGACCTTTCGTTGAGTCGCGGTCGGCCATCGCTTTCCGCGTCGCGTGTTACATTTTTCGTTCTCTGAAAAGCGAACGAGCGGGCGCGGTTCCGTCGACATCTGCACCTTTATTTCGGTAACAGCCGCGCAGTGTGTTGCGACCGCAATGCGTGACGATGCTCCATGTGTGAGAGTATCTATGCGCCGTGGTGTGCAGCTGGTAAAGGGTTTAACGGGTGCTACACAGTGTCGAATAATCTGATTCTTTCTCGTTAAATTTGTGTCACTTACTTTGTTCGATCAGCGGGAGTGGAATATCTCGAAGTAGTATATAAATTAATGCAAAAAGAACATAAAGATGTTTTATGTACCTTTGCTTGGACACTTGTTTATCAGCGACCATTACATATGAATGTTTTTCACCTTGAACTATACGAATTTTTTTCCTATTTCTTTTTCTCTCTTTCTCTCTCGTACGAATAGACAAGAGAGAAACCGTCCGGGATAAGCCATCGGAGCGCCGGCTAAGAGGGTAAAAAAGCAAGGCGCGTCGTGATGGATTGGTCCGGGCCAATCACCTCGTTTGTATCCATTTGCAAGGAATATTGTTCCCGGCGATCTCGCCTCGCACACACGCCGTTTTTTCTTCCCGCCTCGTAACCAAGACTGGCGCGTGATTCATCTTGACGGAAGGAGGAAAACGGGGGCGAAAAAGAGAAGTCATTCTTCCTCTCTCTTCTCTCTCTTTCTTTCTCCTTTCTTCTTGTGAGCGAGAAAAGGATTCTGCCATCTCACGATGATGTTCTTCAAGAGCGATTAATTTTCATTATTTAAGCTTACGGCCTCGCTATTGTTTGGCCGCTCGAAATCCAACGAGATGTACCGACCTCTGATCTCGACTGTACATTTGCAACAAAGCGGAAAAAAATACAGTATAATTGGTAAAATATTATTGGTGAAATTTTGGCAGAAAAACAATAGGTATACGCAAAAGTTCTTTTTGTCGAAATACGTAAAACATATTCTAGAAATTTTTAGTAGAATATTTTTAAATATTAAAAGAATGAAATAATTGTTTTACTTAATTTACACATTATATTTTATTTATTTTACACGTTATTTTAACCATTTTTTTAATCAATAACGTTATAATAAAACGCTTTGAATATTGCACAAACGTTTTGTTTTCTCTTTCCATATCCATTTTGGCCAACTTACCGCGAGAGAGAGACGGGAGGGACGGGTTAAATATCACAGCTTCCAAACCGAGTGACTGCGTTATCCTACGTTTCCCTACGAGAGTTATCGCGTCTGCCGTGGCGAAGGGATGAGAGAACGCGCTATTGGACGGAATTTCTCGGTTGTTTGTTTCGCATAGTTTCAGCGGCGTGCTAATGCCGCCGGCATTAGCATACGGCCGCCACCACGAGGCGACAGAGAAAGGAAGAGAGCTGTTCTCACGGGAGGGTGACGCCGAAGTGGTCGACAATGGTCTGTCTAACGTCGTTCAGGAACGGGGGGTGTCAGGGGATGCGAATGGAAATAACACGGGCGGAAAGGAGTCTCCTAGTTACCGCTTAACGAGTCGACTGATAGTCTATAAAACTTGCTAACAAACTTCCACACTCTCGTTCCTATCTGCAGGCACCAACCCCCTGGTGGTGTCTAACTGCCGTTTCCGGCGCGATCCTTATCACAAGGTTTTCCTAGGCGAGAAAAAGAGGGAGGGAAGAGAGCGAATCTCGCGCGCTCCTTGTGAGACGAGATAAAAAATATACATAACAACGAATTGAAAAATATATAATGCACGAAAAGTTACCACTCGACACTACGTACAACTGCACTCACAATAATTATTCTGCAGTGTTTCCTTGAGAAAATAAGATTATATCTCATTGTTTTCATTATTCGCGTTAACCAGGAAGAAGTTATTAATACATCTCGGATTCATTCTAAAATCTCGGCAAACATCGTTAGCACGCGTGTCAACGTGACGCGACCTCGGAAAGCGAGACAATCTGCGGAAAAGTCGACGCCTGATCCTCACGTTGACTCGAAGAAAACAGACAGTTGAAATCCGCGAAGTCGCTCGCTTTTCGTCGTGTTGCCACGGAAGTGTATTCCCCAGGGGAGGAAAGAGAAAGAACGCAAAGCTCCGGGAGAACGCGCGAAAATTCACTTATTCAGGTAGGGCGGGAGAAGTCGCTCTGCAAGACAAGGGAATGCCATCGCACTCTGGACCTTCGCTCTCCCTTTCTTCTCTCTCTCTCTCTCTCTCTCTCTCACTCACTCTCCTTCTCCGTGTCGCTCTTCTTGCCTTGCTATGGCGTGATTTCATGCAAAGCGCTGCTTTCACGGTGCGGTAATTTCATTTTCGCAACGAACTTACACAACCCCCTTTCTCTCGCGCCCTCTCGTCGACTCGTCCTCTGTCCTGTCACTCTCCACCTTCGCGTGCGGCCCTTCGTCTCTCTTCTCCCTTTCGGAAGTTAGCGCTACACGCGTATAGTTTCATTTACATCGTCGTCGTCGTCATCCTCGTCCTTCGACCGTGTTCTATCCATTCTCGAACTACGAGCGCAGTTGTTTTACCGAAAATGCGTCGCGCCATCGATAGTTCGTCTCAAGTTAGCCAACTCTCTGGTTAACCAACTCACAGTATTCTCTCTAGTTTCTGTTGAACATTTATGCGATTTATGATGTGTAACACTGGAGATGTACCTACTAAATGGCGATGTGCATATGAAGAAAATGTATTTCTTCATTTTTTCAATTTTAGATTAACGTTTTCAATTTTAAGATTAACGTTTATTTATATATGCTCCAAAGAACGGATTGCATTTCGATTGAATAACATCCATTTTACTTTGAATGCAACATATACGAGTATAATTTACGACCGATTGAAACCGCGAGACGCGCTGACCGAGTTGCAACTTTAAAATATAAGATGCGCGATAGTCGTCGGTTGACGAGACCGAGCAGAAGCTGCGGTCGGACGTATCGGCGGTGCAATTCGCTCGGCGGAGATCCTCTGAATCGGTTTTACGAAGTTCCATTACGAATGCCTGCTGTCGACTTCACCGCTGCCGGCGGCACCGGCGACGGCGGTGGTTCTGTATTCTCCCGATAAAGCTGTTATTGGCTGTATTTATTGAGGAAATCCCCACCGATGGAAATGAGAAATATAATTGCGTTCCGATGTTCTATTATGGGATCGCCGCGAGGCCGCGCGGTCTTTATCTCGCAGTACTTTAAATGTGAATACGATTGTGTCCAAAGAGTAATACGTGATTAAAACACAAAATTTTTCTGAAAAAAAAAAAGGTTTTTACATACATATGCGAGGTTAAAATTGCGGAATTTTCAAACGCGCGAGTGTTGCTTCATCCAATACGTCGGTTCGCAATACGTCAATGAAACTAGTGCGTTTATTTGTCAACAGCGACGATCGAATGTGCCTAAATTCGAGGTTTGCGCAACGCAGTGAATGCGGAAACGCACGCCATTGTATGTATTACGTTACACTGCACAGTCGAAATTGCACGTAATTACGCGCCCGAAGTGCCGTAATCGTACTTTATTCGGCCGCATTCGGTCAAATAACGATGACGATCGATTATGCAGGGATTATGTTGCGGGTGTAAAGTCGCTCGCTCTCGTCGTTCGGGTTTAAACATTGACGCGAGCGGTATTTCCGCGAGCTTCGCGAGATGCCCGCTGGCGGTGAGCGAAATAGCATTCGACGGGTGACATTACGTGAAGGTGTGATTTCTGATGCGCGCTTACAAGCGTTTACGATGCTTTGATCATGTGCTTCTCTTTTGAAGCGCCGACTATCGATCGGCTGCGGTCGGCTTTTGAAGCGATTCAAACGCGCGCGCGCGCGCACATGATCTTAATAAAAGCTACAATTTCGCTGTCTTTTCCTCCGACATGGATTGGTCCGTAGAAATGGCAAATTGAGCTTAATTTTATCGCAACTGGATAAACTCAACTTTGAGATAAACTTCGAACAATCGCGTGCCGTGCGAACATGCAGCGGCTACTCGCATTACGTAAATCAAATGAAATTCATAGACGCATGTCAATTTCTATTGCATGCGAGTTAATAAGAATTAATTGCCGTTCTAGATAGTAAATTAGAAGGAAGTTATTCGAAATTGAGTGTTGCCGTAATCGTGCGTTGCAACTTCCGCACAAGCGAGACTCCCAATTGCTTCCGAGTCTATCGCAATTATAGCAAAATCGATGTTTTCGATCAGTTGAATACGCTTCGATAACTCGGAAAGCGATCGCGAACTTCGCCTCCACGTCCCCAATTGTAATTTTCGAATTTGAAACTCGATACCGCGCGCACCTGCCGCGACATTCACGAACGCACGTGCGCGTCGTTACATTGACGTCTCGTCATTTCTGCAACAGGCAAAACGTAAAGGCTTTGTTAATGCCGACATATCATGTAACACACTGACAGACGCGTATCCCCCCTTACCCGCAATTTTCGTTAAATTACTGGTTCGAGTATTAGACCTTCCTCGAAAACAGCTGATTCAATATACTCGCAATATTCTCTTTTTTGCGATAAAATCGTCACTCAATAGACAGTCATTTCTATATTGTCTCAAAGAATATTCAAAATCTGTAAACAACAAATCGAGAAAAGTATAAGTTTTTAAGTAAAACTAAATAAAATATAAGATTTTAAGTATTTTTACTTCAGTTGAAATACGAGTTATTTCGAAACTATCAAATTTCTCTCGTACGTCTTTCTTTCTTTCGTGATGTCGCGCGATATCTTTGCGGAAACTCCGAGATCCGTGTAACGAAATCGCCTTGCCGCGTACCACATATCGCTCTCGCGTAAAGAGCCAACGGATATGCGAGTGTATACGCGGTACGGTCCGCCATATTGCGGATATCAAGCCGGTACGTGCCCTACATGCGGACTCGAGAATTCACCTACACTTGTCATCTCTCTTGCCGAGTGTCCGACTATCCAGCGACAAGGCACGAATGTCGTTTGCCCAATCGTCCTTACACGCGCGCGCGAGTTACGTATATGCAGTCAAGTGATGTGCATACGTGAACACACCAGCGGTACATGACCAAAGGGAATCATACGACAAGTGTCGTTACCTGTTCGCCTTGCCCAGAGAGATCCCGACTATATTGGCGACGGTGAAAAACGAGCTAGTATAAGAGAAGAAAGTAGCGTTTCGCGCTCGAGGAAATTGGTCGGCGTTATCCTTCCGGTTTTCCGACAAAAGCGGCCGGGAAAACGAGAGAAAAATTGCGGGCTGCTCTAAACAGCTCCTCAAAGACGGAAGGGCTGCTTTGCATGGTAATTCCTCGCGCGGCGCATCCGAAATAACTTCCGGCGTGATGCGCCTCCCGGGAAACGCGATGGAATTAAAAGGAATTCTCGTGCGCGCGTCATGCAACTTTTCGTGCGGCTCTCATGCATTGCAACTTTCTATACGGCCACGTTCACGGATTTACAAAGTATACGCCTCGCGAAAGCGATTCTGAAGACGGATGGTGATCTCCGATAGCGAAATTATAACGCGCGAAATTGAAAAAGAAAACTAGGTTTTTTGTTGATTATTCATGGACTTTTGAACGAGACGGCGAGTCGTGTGCGGATCGAGCCGGTCGAGTTCGCGGCGCGATCTCATTGTGGCCGTAACTAGTTTCGCCGATAATGAATTAATGTGGCCAATAATAATAGACAGTGAAATTATGTGGGAATTTTCGGCAGAAGGGATTAATTGGTCTTTCATTAATTATTAATTAGTTAGTTTGTAAGTTTGCTTAATTTCGCTATTTTGCGGCCTCTCTCGCTCTCTTTGCGGCCTCTCTTTGTTGATAGCGCAACGAGAGCGTATCTATAGATAAATATTATCTAATTATTCTCTTCGCGCACTCGCGTATAAATGTACGGATAAATTTTATATCCGTACGTGATAATTAATTTAAATTACATACTTGCCGTTACTACTCTCATTAAAATAATTGAGCCTTCCAGCTATTTCGAAATGATTAACATGCAAGTTCAGTTATTCAATCATTGACCCTTCGTATACACATACACAAATAAACTATTATCGAACACAATATTCCATTCATAATAAATATTCAATGCATCATAAATATTAATTATGTTCTTCCGTATTTACGCAAAACCGATCGGAACATCTCGCGGATGATCATTTTTTCATTGTGTGTTTTCTATTCAATATCTAAATTTTTCCAACGATTTTTGCCTTTCCCTAATAATCATCTCTCGAAAATCTACTATTCCGAGATGTCTCTCTGTTCGATACAATACGAACGATCATCATGAATTCTCTTCTACGAGCATATGATATTCCAGAAGGCAAACAAGAAGGCACAACTTTGCATTTGCTGGATGTATCGTGACGTGAGATCTCGTGCGATCTGAAATTCGTCTGGAGGAAGGCTTTATAAATAATTCCCCATGTCTATGTTAGACCCTTCTGCATTTCCCTGGTCCGTCTCTCTTCCCCTCTTCTTCTTATTCTCGATTCCTTTCTCCTTCGGTACAGCCCGTGTTCCTCATCCTCGTGGGCCGAGCTATCGTAAAACTTTCAGGCACGCTTGAGTTATGTACGTTGTCGTTCGAGAAACGGGGGGAAGAAAGGACCGAAGGGAGCCGTGTTGTAGGTGAAACGCGCGCTTTCCGTTCTAAGACTTCCGTCGATGATGCCGAGCGTCTTGCGGGGACGACGAAAAGCACGCATCGATTATGAGGCAAGGGCGAAACAAGACAGACGCGAGCAATTTTCGATTCGAGTCCCGGAGCAGCCTTTGTAAATAATTCCGCGCTTTTCTATACGCCTTCCTTTTTCGCTCGGTTTGAGCCAAAGGGAAGTTTCCTCACGAACGCGATTTGTAAATCCGGCGATTTCAAAGAGTGGAGGATGAGCGCAGAGAAATTACGCTTTGGTCGTGAAACATATCGTAAGAGAGAGAGAGAGAAAAAGAAAGAAATAGAATAATATAAAATCAACAGAAATCCTATTTAAAAATCAAAACAAAAAAAACGTAAACATAGGAAATCAAACACACACATATTCAAATGTGAAACGCGACGATGAAACGCTTTGATTGTAATAAAGTATTATGATAAGATGTCAATAATCATCTCAGTTTCTTCTCGGGTATACGCGCAGTGTGTGCGACTATGCAAACGCGGAAAAGACGTCTGATTGCGCACTTTTCTCTTCTCGAAAGATTTTCCTAGTTAAATCACGAGGCGCCGCTGAGAGAGAGAGAGAGAGAGAGAGAGAGAGAGAGAGACAGACAGACAGACAGACAGACAGACAGAGAGAGAGCAATGTCGCTCGAAGATGCCAGTCAGGTGAAGACGTTCCTTGCCTGCGGGCGACATTGATTATTCGATAAGAGAAAAAAGGCAGCAAAGGTTTACGAGATAATCCTATTGAGCTGTAGAAACCCGGGAGAGAAAAGAGACCGACGGGGCGGCGGGAGGAGTGACAGGAGAGGACTTAAGAGAAGCAGGGACAATATCATAAGCGATTCGAAGCACGCTGTCCTCTCTTATCGTGATTCAGTCTTCCCTTCCGCGACAACGTTATCACGGGGGAGGGAGTTGTGCTCATTTTCCTCTTGACTCGAGATTTTCCCTGTCAGGTTACATGGAAATCATGTGAACATTCTCAGTCGAATTCAAGCAAATTACATGTGATTTTAATGTACTTTCTTAAAATACTTTCTGATTCTCTTAAAAATAACAAAAGAGATAACAAAACGAAATACTGTAAAAAAATTAACTATCTAGTTTCAGTTCCTTGTTTTACAAGTTATTGTCGCAATAAAATAGTAAACTCTCTCTCTCTCTCTCTCTCTCTTGTTATTTTAGAAATAACAGACGCTAACAAGTTATTTGTAACTTTGTCAACATCTTTCACACATGTAACTATCAAAAATACACATTTGATCGAGTTATGCAAAACAAACTGCAAAAAAATCAACATGGCTATATAAAAAGTAGCAATATTTAAACATCAAGATATTCGAGAGAACTTTGATATATACGATATTTTCGAGTATTTATTAATTTCAGCATCGAATAACACACGCGATTATTATAGGTCATTAAGTCATTCGAGCTTTTTAGCGAGCACACACCGAGACTCTCTCCTTTCTGTTTGAAACCTAACGACCGTATCCGGAGGAAAGATTGAGAAGGGTTTTTCCTCTGGTTTTATTCCGGTCCGAATTTTACTTTCCCCTCTCTATACCGTCGTAATTCCATTTGTCGATTGTAGCGGAATTGGAAACTGCTCGCGCGATGAATGTAAAATCGTGGACGATAAATTTTCGCGTGGTGTAAAACTATTCCGTACTTTCTACGTCGTTAGTCGAAACTTCGCGCGCGATCATAAAATAAATATTTAGTTTCGGAGTTCTTCTTTTCTGCGTCCAATAGAAGAAACACAGAATCCGTAGAAACATCAGGTACAATAATACACACACATCCGAATAAAAAAAATTATATAAATTCTACAGAATCCAGAGAGAAGAAACCAAAGTGAAAAGAACTTTTAGCGTAATGGTTTGGAGAAGATCGTTTCGATCGAGGATTGAGGAAAATTTCAAAAAATCCGCTGGACGCATATGGCGTACTATGCCGGAGCAGATACGCTGACAAGCAGCTTCGAAAAATGAACGGAACGGACGAAGTATCTGATGTGCGTATGTTTCGCATGTGTTATTCTTCATACATATGGGTATGTGTACGTGAATGTAGTGTTGGTGTGTTATCGAACGAAAGCCGAAAACCAATATGACATAACTCTTCGTCCGGCCTCGTCACGTCTCGTCACGAGAATATCAGAGAAGACAGAACGTGACTAACCCGTAAAAAAGTTTCGTTTACGTGGCGCACACAGGCGCCCACATGCATGTGTGCGAGTGAGGATCAGCTTTTATCTTTTATCTTACCGCTGCATGTCGCGAACCAGTCACGTTACACAAAAGGATGTATCTGTACGACGAAGGCGCTGCAGATCAGTATCGCTTTGTAGTGTGTGACGGGAAGGATGCGACAACCCTGAGTTGTCCTATACTTGCGCTGTAACTTCACTCGTATATACTTTGACGTTATACAGTTTCCGTATCTCGAGAGCGAGCGCGCAACCTAAACTTATTGTGAACTCATTGCGAACTCGTTGGTGAACTCATCACGAAACTCTAATGTACCATTCTCGCGAGTTCTAGCACACATACATTTTACAAAATTTTTGTCAAAAATTGCTCTCTCGAGCGATAAGTTTGTCAAAGCGTACGCGCGCACGCGCGCGGAGATCTTGTTTGCAATTTGACTTATAGCTGGCGCAATCGCGAAACGATCTACATAAGTTCGATGTAAACTAGTTACCGGCGCATAATATCCAGGTCGTCGTTGGTGTATCTGCAACGTTGCGCGCGACTCGATAAACCGGATGAGATTTTGTAAATTGCTTTGGTCGGAGCTCACACGCGTGTGTATGCGACGCTTTCACGGGGATGACACACGCACGCTCGGAAAATGCAAAGCTGAAGAATCAGGAAAGTGATTGAACACTTTATGTGTACGCGTTTCTCAAAAGACTCTCGCGCAAAAGTCGCGAGCTTCGAAAAATATCGCTCGCGCACAGATATCGCTCCGTGGAGCGCTGGAAAAATATTTTCAACCGAGTGTTGCGCGTAACGTCACAATACATATATACGTATATGTTTAGAGAACCTCTATATCACGTGTTGGAACTTCAGTGATTTTAAAGAAGCTGCATGTGTAAATTTGAAACAAATTTAGCAGTACATACGCTTTGCACTTTATTTGACCAATTGTAAATATTATTTTTTTATGGTTTTACACATTGTGTACATAATTTTTACAAGACAGTCAAATTCTTTATATACATTCCGTATAGAGAAAACATTACTCTCGATTGTGTAATTTTTATTCGGAAGAGAGAAGAGCGTATTACGTATGCGTATTACACATGCGTATTACATTTTACATCAAGATTGGTAAACTTGTGTGGAGAATATCTTGTACTGTAATGCTCACATTAACATGGTCTAACTGATATTGTTTCTGCAGCGGAGCAGCTGTTGTTACAACGAACATTCGTTACCGAATTATTATTCATGGTTTTCTCGACCGGACGGGAGTGTTTTGCATAACATGAATATGTGGGGCCGAAATATTATCACGAATTTATTCATTAAAGTTTTTCTTAATACACATACGCGCGAATAAATGATAATGGCACAAATGAGCAAAGCTCGTGCAGACGAGTTTGCGAACGCATTGCAGCACGCAATGTGAATTATATAAGAAGCGATGAGAGAAAATAGCGACTTTGAAATAGAACATTTTCTAGAAACTTTGAAAACAAAAGTGTTAGCCGATCTTCTACGCGTGTTGTTGTCGTTGAAATTACAGCGTGTACTTTATGCAAAATTTAAATTACATACTAGCAAATTCAACACGCCAGACCTCTAATACATCGCGGCACACGATTCCGCCATTGAATCTCGTGCATTTTCCGTATGATTAATGAACAAGGTTGGGAATGCGATATGCGGTATCTAATTACTGCGACTGTAATCGAATTTACGCGCGGAATATAATTCTCGCGCATTTCGAGGGGAAGCAGATTTTCACCCGCCTTTGTTCCTGCCCGATTACTTTGATTACAAAAACGCCACGGACATGTGTACATTGACGAAAATTTGATTTAAATGCGTCGATCGGAGCTATGTGGACACGCGTTACACGGAATTTCGAGCGGACGAGAGAATTCGAGCGAAAGAGAGAAACGAAAGTGAGAGAGAAAGGAAGAAAGGGGGTGGTGTCCCTTCAATTAAAATTCCCTAATGGACTCGAGCGAAATGCCGCGCGCGCACGGATATTGCAATTTTTTTATCACTCCTCGCAAATTTATTTTCCACACATGATCGGCCGCATCGCGATATGATATCGATGTATCATATTTACAAGTGTACCGGATCTGTTATATCGTTGCATACAAATGTCGGGGATAAAAATGACGCGGAAAATCGCGAGCATTTTTTTTTTAACTGCAAATTTATAAAAACATATTGATTGATAATTCTCAATGTGTATTTCAAGATAATCGCGTGTAATTTGCACAATCTTCGAAATTGTTGACGTGTGCGAATCGAAAACAAAATATTGCTGGCGGTTTCTTTGCCATCAAGACAATCTCTATCGATTTATCGCGCGTAAAAACTGTTAAAGTGAAGAGAGAGAGAGTGATTTTACGAGATAGAAGTAACAACCTTGTGAGATGCTTCCGAGCTTGGGTCCCATCTATCGATGAGCGTATGCAAGAAAATGCAACGGCCTGGAAGTGGGAGCATCAGGGAGCATCTGCGGAAAGAGAAGAGGTGATAATAGATGTTGGAGCGACTAACGTGGAGCAACGACGACGGAAGAATCCCGAAAGTGTGGTTCTTCGTGTGAGAAGATTGCGAAGAAAGAGAAAGAAAGAAAGAAAGAGAGATAAAAGATCAGAAAGAGTCGAAATCGCACGGATACGATAGTCAATCGATATTCCAGCCGTCGATCGTTACGTCTCGCTGAAGATGGAGTAGGTACACGCGTAGGTATGCAACTCCCATATAGCCTCCAACTACAATTTCTCTTTCCTCAGCGCTCTTTCTTTTTTGGAAAAGATTGTGACTATTGTGATGTATTTTTTATACGCAAATGCAACTATGCGTGTGACAAAACAGCTTGAAGAAATACGTAAGAGATCATTTGTATTGAGCACAAAAGCGCAATAAAAGATGCAAATGAGAATATATCGCAAACTTGTTTCGCACGAGTCAACGGTGAGTGCAACGCTGAATAAACTTGGCAGAAGACACGGAACGGATTATGGAACTGTCATGCAGTCTGCGCGATAGCAGTTTGCTAATTCAGTTTTAGCGTAAATTACGCGCTTGTTTCGTCTCCGCCTCCGACAAGACGCTCGCGAGCATCGCCACCTCGTTCCGCTGTCGCCACCGAGTCGTGATATTACGTGATAAGAATGCCGCGGGAGAATACCGGTGATGTGAGAGCTAATTGCCGACCCGTTCTGATGCCGTGATTAATAGTCACCTTAATTATCTCGAGTTGACTCCTGAGCGCGCGACGTCGCTTAACTTCGGCGACTTGGGGATCTGTTCGGACAAGATTTTCGGAACAGAGACGCGAATTTCCGAGGTTTCACGTCTCTCCCCGACACATCCGATGGGAATAGACGAAGTATTTGCAGATACGTGCATAAATAATGATACGTTGCACGCACAGCGTTTTTCAGGTGTAAAAATTGCAAAATTTTATTTCATTGGAAAAAAATTTTTGGACAAAACATGAGAGTGAGAGGACAGTTGCGTTTCAATTCTCGTTTCGTGTCTTCAGTGTTTTTTCAAATTTACGGAGTAAGTTCCGACAAAATCTTGTCGATATTCTCGTCTAGCTCAAGTACAATGACCGCGTTAAACACGTTTCCGTCGTAATTTCGAGATGCGCGCTATCTCATTATAGATATCATTCTGCGCTTTCCGTCGCGCGCCATTTTATTCTCATCGCATTTCCCAAACAGTGCTCGTAAAACGTGAAACAAACTGGCGGTAACGGCGGCGACGGGTAAACGTAATGGAGTGATAATACGCTAATTAATACTGTTGCTTAATTAATTTCTCCGCTGCGCTGGTATTTTAATAGGATCAAGCAGCCCCATCACAGCGGGCGATTTCTTCTTCGAGCCATAAATGGCAGTCTTTTAATGTATCGCGGCGAAATACATGCAATTACATCTTTCGAATTATACCGTGAAAATAAATATAACTCTCTGGAAGTGTTGAAACGGTTGTAAAAGCTTCTATATAAAAGTTTAAACGAGTGGAGAGCTTTCTCCGATTCTTTCTCCTTAAATCTTTTACGGTCAATTTTTCCTGTCACACGCGAGATCGCGTTAATAGTCGGCGAGATATAATCGAGAGCGCGCGGATTTTAAGAGAGCGCGTCGAATACCGGCGCCTATCGAATTCGCCCGAAAAAAAAGGAGAAAGATATTCAAGCGAACGACCTCAAACATTCGAGATACCGTCTGACATAACCCAAGAAGAAAGACAAAAGGATCGACCGGCAGATTCCTGTGAGAGGCGCGCAGGACGACGTCCAGAAGAAGAGCGAAGGGAAAGAAAGAAAAAGAAGAAGCCTTCTGAGGAGGAGCAAAGGACAGAAAGAAGCAACGTTCTTCTGGCAGGAGAAAGAGGGACGAAGAGACGGAAGAGACCTTCTCGCGGGTCAACGATGGGGGAGCAAAGAGAGGCACTCATAAAACCAGGAAGCATGTGATTTCCCCCAGGAGGGGGGAAAAGGCGCGGTCGAGGGAGATCTCGCGCCGTCTTATTCTTCTTCCCTTCCCCCCCGGCCGTTACTACCTTTGCTAGCATCCCTTAGTCGTATGTCCCTTTCTTACACTCTCCGTTTCTTCTCCCTCCGTTCTCGTTTCGTACATAAAGCTAGCGAGATGGTGGTTTTTACTTGTTCGAATAAGCGTGACTGCGAAATATTCCGTTGTTACTCGTGTCAAGATTTTCCTCATTTTTTTCTTACGTACTGTCTCGGAAGGAATACGTGGATATTCATTTTTCACAGAGATGATTCTCAGCTGTTTCTCGTCGCGTTAAATTGGAAGATTTTAATCTCTCTCTCGGAAATCGAAATAATTAGGATGTATAGAATATTTGTGGAATACTAAAAAAATGCAACTATTTTGAAAAAAAAAGTAATTAGAAAGGTTTTATAAATATAAATAATATATAAATATAAATAATATATAAGATACATATAGATAATACATGTAATTTATTTTATTTGATATAATTTTCTACTTTAATATTATAATGTCCGCTTTTTTAAATATATAAACGTCTGTTGAATTGAAATTAAACGAAACTGCCATTTTCATGGATTTTCGCGGAACTTGTGACGTGCGCCACGCTTGAAAATCGTTAATTTTTTTTCAAAGCGAGCACACCGCGCGCGTGCTTCTTTCGAGAAAAACGAACACGACTCGTGCATGCTTTCCGGCGCAGATCATTTTTACGAGAAGAAAGTTTGGTCTCGCGAAGCGTCTCTCGAGATTTGCCGTCTGCGGCGAATCGTTACTGAATGGAAATCGTTACAGAGATTGTAAACCTCGCAAGCGTTGGCGCGCGCGCACGAGCGGAATGAGAACGAAAAGAGAGAAAGGGAGATTCGGAACGGGAAGAGAACACAAACGCGGCATTTAGTAGACAAGCGGACGGAATCAACGCGCTGTGCAAGCGAAATTCGTTCGACATTTTTATGTAAAGATGGGCGCGCGGCGCGGTGATTTTTCGCGTTTAAAACGAACGTGTTTCGATAAAAACACCCCCTTGTCGTCGTTTCCTATGCGATTCGAAGCGACAGCAATATACAAAAGTTATCATGGTCGAGCTGGTTTTCCATCCTGTTTTTTTTTTTTTTTTGTTTTTATTGACGCTAAACGATCGAGCTCTTGATAGCGTAATTACCTACAGTTGTTGCAGAATCGTAAAACTTCGTAACAGAAATGTTTTGTTGTATCTTTGCTTGCTGTCGGGAGTTGTATACATGCACCACTTGTATAGGCAACAGTTATATACTGTTGACGGAGTCTATTTTACGCTGCGAACTTTAATCGCTTTTAATGCGAATAAAAATATGGAAAGACAAAGGAAAAATACTTCTCTGCTTTATACGTGTTGTTTTATTTAAAATTATTTAATAACGAAGAAAGAGAGAGAGAAACAAGATGAAAATTATTAAGTTTAATTTGTTTTGCGACTGATGAGTTCGGAAACCGAAAACGACTTCTCCATTTATAGACACAATTATTTGAATATTGTTAATTGCTTGCGAAAATAACCAGGCCGCGGAAATTGCCGCCAACCTAACTATCGATTTTCTAAATCCGAGCATTTACTCCGCGCGATATTTCCGTCGTGTGTCTGGCGTGTTGCTCATTGAAATTCATAGTCGGTTCTACGTAGCAACATATTCAATCTTTGTGTTGTCTAAAATAAAATCGCGCGATATAATTCGCGACGAGGGCAGAACTTTGCGTCGTGAGATGAATAATTCGGCTGATTATAAAAATAAAATAAAAGACTCACCGACACTTCTCTGAAGTCATACGGCGCGCGATAAGCGAAATTATACTCTGCGTGCTGGGTCATTTTTATCCCTGATGTACATCAAGTATAGGGTTAAGAAAGGAGGAGGGGAGAGTCTCCGAATAAGAGTCGAGACGCTTTACGAGACTTATTTCGGGCCGAAGCGTCTCGCTCGCGAATCAACCGCGCGAACGTCCAAGCACGAACTCCGGTTTTAATGCTAATAAAACTCCCGCCGTTCGGGGGCATAATGATTTCGCCGCTTACTTTCTAGACGACCTGCTTCGCGCGCAAGCGAATTGGCGCGATCGCACAGTCTGCGATTCGTGTGTATGTATATCGACGTTTCTTCTGAAGCAACGAGAAAAGAGAAAAAAGAGAGAGAGAGAGGAAAGGGGGTTTAGCCGCGCGAGTCTCAATCTTTGTTTTACGAGCCAGAAGCTCGTGAGTAGCATAACACTCCAACGGAAAATTACGTAATATCCAATGTACTCTGTACGTATTTGTGAGCTCTCTTGTTCCGTTTCTCCATTCCGAATCGGTGATTCAGTAAAGTTGCAAATTCTGAAAGGAGTGAAAATTCGATTTGGAAACATCATGAATTTAAGCGCCAACTGAAGTCATGTGAGTTTCGGACGCGTATTGTAACGGCGGATACGTACGAGTATACGTATGTATGCATGTAAGTGAATGGAAATGGAGGGCGAATCGGATTTTAAATTAGAAACTATTTCACTAACTCACTTCCACTCTCTTCAACTTCCTCACACAAACTCCTCTGTTCGCGCTGGAAAGCAGTTTCTTCTGTGTTCACTCAGTATATTTCTTCCTCTTTTTGAAACGCGAGAGAGAAATCTTCTGACTTCCATCCATCCGTAACTAAAGCATGCGCCTCGCAGGGTAAAAATCGATATAACGCGGAGAAAGGAATTATTTTATTTTATTTTTTTTATATTTTTTTATATAAGAATCATCTCGATGGGATAAATGTTTTTATTTTAGATTCTCTTTTGTTTGAACTCCGGACGACAATTTAGCCATGAAAATACACTCGCGATTACGCGAACGCGCGAGAGTTCATTGATTATTTTAAATAATCAATCATTGTACTTTCGCGGAAAAAACAATCTGATTTCAAAATTCATTAAAACACATCGCTATTACATATTTTCGATATTCGATAGACCGAGATCTGATGCTAAATAATCATGTTACGGGAAAGATTTTTCAAAAATTGATTTGCGCCGCTTTCAAAATAAACGACTTCGCGTACACGTTTATCGTGTAAAACATCGGATATTTTTGCAGTTTATTTAATATGCGAATAGATTACCATCGAACGTGATACGTGCACGCGAAAGCGCCGTACAGAAAACAAAACCTGTGATATTCCTCGTCAAAATATGATCCAGATAGAGCGTAACGTTTTGTATCGAATGAAAACGATGGGCGAAAAAATCTCGCGTGTAAATCTAAACAGAACCGTGATTTTTTTTTCAATTAGTGCGAATTCAGTCGCCTCGTACATTAGCGGAGAAAGCACCGGGGGGTGTGAGGTTTCGTTGCGCATTTAATGCGTAGGCGTAAATATCGTACCTTATCTCTACGCATTGCAAATACCTTTCCTTACTGTTTCCGCGGCATTATTCCGCCATTTATATTTGCAAGACGTCGCGTGACGCGCGAGAATATCCACTTTACTCAAGTCGCAAGACCCGGCCAAGTATAGTGTGTCAAATCAGATATGAAGTTTTCAAACTGATTTACACAATCGTCATCTTTGACGCTCAAAGAGGCCTTAACTCGATCGTCAATTGCCGCTACTTAGATATTCAGAGAGAAAGAAAAGCTTATTAACTTTGATCTCGACGTTTTCGAGTCGACAAAAAGTACGTAATTGCAAGCTGAATAGAATCGCGCGAGATATATATCATTTTTTTATTTGAAGAGGAGAAAATTACAGGATTGTTTTTCCGAGAGCTTACATTTAAATCTCCATTCATGCCAATTTGATTGAGGAATACTCGAGCAATTGTTTGCGCTACTGCCGCGTATATATACACTCGCGCAATAAGACACGGAGCTATCACCGGAAGCACCCGCAGTAAATCCGCGGTAATTACTTCCCCGCGTGTAATCTTGAATAATCGCGCGACGTTGTCGATAATCCCCGCGAAGCTAACGAGATTTCATGGGACATTAGGCGTCGGTGCGGAAGTGTCAATATCGTGGCAGCCACAATTTCGCAGACGTCTGCGCGGTCTCGTAACAGTCCCACGACTCGATCCACAATTTATCGTTCCCTCTCCCTTCTTCTATCCTCTCTTTGCCCTTGCACCCTCTCGCGCCCTCGACCTCGCCCCGTAATACACTTGCGCCATGCACTTACTAAAGTTCGGAGACAGGATTTGCATGCATCGGCAGAGAACCACGACAAGTCGAGCACACGCGCGTACACACCGCTCACATTTATGCGCACGTGTGTGTGTGTGTGTGTGTGTGTGTGTGTGTATGTATACGTGGTTGCTGCGACGCTGAAGAACGGAAACGCGGAAGAACGGGAAACGCGAGATATCGAGTAAACGACGACTGCGGCCGAAGGATGCCTGTGTAAGACGCGCGTGTGTGTGTGTGTGTGTGCGTGTGCGTGTGTGTGAACGCGCACACGTTGTCTCTCCGCGCGCCATGGTATTTCCGCGGGCGCGATCGATCGAGAAACTCTTTTCGAACGAAAGATTTTTCAAGATTTGAACAAAGGGGAATTAATTTTGGAGTTTTTTTTTTTATTACGCAATAACACTCTCGCGTGCGCTCGATCTTGGTTTTAATACTCCGCGCAATATAAACTTTCTAATATTCGCGCGAAGAATCCCGTACGTAATATAACGGACATTAAATTCCTGCGCTCGGAACGAAATTCCCTAGGAAAAGGTTCGTCATTAACTTGAGCCGGTCCAACTGTTCAGCCAAACGACGGCAATAGATGGCATTTCTTCGTTCCGGGGGATCAACATTTTCCTCATTTAATAACGTTTCGCGATCGATCCTCTTATTCGTTCGTGCCCCGCTTTTCGAGGCTGCTTGAGCAGGGAGAGCACGTTCGAGAGTACACAGCCATTAAGACGCTCGCGAGGAAGAGAATTCGAGACGAACGGTTTATCATGCTTCCGGTTGTGCTCTTGGCCAGCTCGGGAAAGGTCCTTTGAAAGGACTTCTGCGATCGATACGCGCGCAGAGACACCTCGGCCGTTTTTTTTTCAGATGGAGTGTTTTTTTATACACGGGGTGTCTGCGATTACTTGCAATTTCCTCTCTGCGCGGAAAGAGGTTGATTCTACTAAGAATAACTGAAAGAAAATAATTTAAACAAAAATAGCGAGACTTCATTCATTGTTAAAAAGCGCAAAGTCTTTCTCCAGCGGCTTACGTGATCACACGCCGCGTACGTTTTCAAAGGATTTAATCGAGAAAGCACGAGTGATACCGTAACACCGTGTACTTCCGCGAGGCGAAAGAAGTGACCGAGTTTTTTTTCTCGATTTTCACATCGTGCCGCTTCGTTACCCTCGCCGTGCTCGGGGGCAAGTTGCAAAAAAAAAAAAAAAAAAAAAAAAAAGAACAGCGTTATTATATAACTCTTTCCTCGGGAGATGTGCCGCTCGACTAAGAAGGACCTCTTTGCTCGAGAGGTCACCGCCTTTCTTTGTACCGGCCACTTGAAGAACTTGATTTTTCCACTGTAGCCCCTTCTCTTTATCTTCCTTCTCTCTCGCTGGCCATTCGCGGAGAGAAGGACGTCTTCGGATCTCAGCCGTTAATTCCGTCTGCGTGATTTTATTCTTCTCGGATATTCCATTTGCTCGAGCTGCGATTCGTTTATATGTCGCTAAACGGCGGCGAACGACGTTGATTAAATCACAAAACTTCTAAAATGCTAGTATCTTCTTAGCAAAACAAATTCAAATTAGCAATAAAATTTTATTTTAGATTATATTGCGAGGACACAATCGATTTCAATATTTGTGTCAATATTTTCTATTTATTTTGAAAATTCTTGTGCGAAGAGATCGAGCGTGAAATTTTTTAAAAAATAGTTCTCTATTCTTTTTTTATATTGATAACTTCAAGGCATGCGAGAATTTCGAAATATGTACCTACATCCAACGAAGCGAAATAATCGAAAACCGACGCCCGTTTTTTCTTTGATGTGAGAACCGTCCGTTCGGAGCGAAATATTTTTCGGGACCGTACAAGCCCCGGTTGTATCACAAATATCGCACGATGCGGCGGAGGAACGCCGAAATTGGTGGTTGCGCGCCGAGGGGTCGATGCTGGGAGTATATACGAGCTATCAGTCGTTCGGCAAGTGTGTAAGTGTATTCTCTCTCTCTCTCGTAAGCCGTGCTTGCGAGAGAGAGAAAGAGAGAGAGAGTGAGTAGGTGGCCCGGGATACACGCCCGTAGCCTCACGGACCATTTCCCACGAAGCCGTGCCTAGGTTACATAGGTGTGTACCGCCAACCACCCTTCTCTCCCTTCATCCTCAGCCACCGTCGTCGATTTTCTTCCTCGACTTCGCAACACGTTCTTCGTTCAGGAACAGCGTACCTGTGTTCACTCCCGCGAGATATCACGCCGAAAGTAGCGACAGTACATCTTCTCGGCGTCTCCACCCGATCGAACACCAAATTTCGGAAAAATATCGCGCGCGATTTCTTTCGAAACTTAACGATGTTTATACGTCGCATTATATTACTCTACGTCGCGTGTTGTCGAAAAATTCTCTCTAAGTTCATTGCACGTAAAATGCGCTTGTTGTGAGCTTCGAGCGGATGAGAAAAGGAAACGAAGATGAGACAAAACGGGAGCGGAAGAGAGGCATATAAAGATGTTCGTCCAGCACCACTTGACGTTAGACAGCGCGGAACACCGGATTCCCGTTCGCGAAAGAGCGGAGATAGACGTCCTCTCTCTATTCCGAGGGAACCTATTCCGAGCTTGTCGGAGCGTGAGAAGCGAGAAGCTGCGGGAGCTCTCGGAGGAGACGGCGGATGAGGGAGAGCGAGCTTCTGGTTATGCCACATGCCAAATTTTACGAGCGATGCTCTCTCTCTCTCTCTCTCTCTCTTTTTGTCTTTCTCTTTCTCTCTTTCTCTTTCTCTTTTTCTTTCTCTTTCTATCTCTTCTTCATCCCTTCTGCAACGACGACGCCGGTCGGCGCCGTTGTCCAACGTCGTTTTTTGCCCCTGCCGAGCTGTCCTTTTTTTCATCCTATCCCGTCCCCTCCTTGTCTCCTTTCTTTCTGTCTCTGTCTCTCCACTTTCCACGGTCGAGCGAAGTTTCAATCGTAAATCCTGCGGTAGTCTGTGGCTCTCACGCGAGTGCAAGTGCAAGCACGAGCGCGCCGCTAATCCTGCGAGGAAAGGCGAAGGAAGGGCGGAAATCTTGGCGCGGAGTCAAACGCTCCTCGCGAGCTTGCAAGAGCAAAGAGAGGACGGAGTGGTGGCCCTCGTCACCACGGGTAGTTTCTCCGTTTAGGATTTATCGCGAGCGCTCGTAGTCGTAGTGTTTTGGAATATCCCCTCGAAGTTGCGGAACGCGAAAATTCGCAACGCGAGAAATAAAGAATAAAACGGATTTCCGGCCGTAAGCTTATAATAATTTTGCGAATTTATTTTTGACTATTTTTCACGCTCGTAATTTTTGAAAATTTATGTATTCTCGGCGAAAAAAAAACATAAAACCATTTTCCGTAACTCCGCAAATAAAGTAGAAAACAGTCGATTAAATATTAATTAGCAGAGGTCGAGCGAGAAGGTTTTGTTCCGTTTTAATCGACGGCGGCGCTGGAATGCGCACATGAACGTGCATCTTTTTCGTGTCGTCATCGACGGACATCGCGGCAATCTCATTGTTAGAACCGAACAATAGAATAAAATTATAGCGCCATGCTAATATTCACGGGAGAGGGATGGATTCGCGTGTCGGCTTGATTGAAATGTCATCGGCGTAGATAACCGGTGCGAATCCGAAAGGAGGGTGTGTCAAGTGGACAATGGACTTGACAGGTGCTTCGACAGGACTTTCGCCTTCCAGTCATGCGTTTCACATCGCGCGCTTCTCTTCTCCTTCCCCTCTCCGATGGTCCTGCAAGAGATGTTCCGAATAAAAGGATCGTACAACCCTTTAATTAACTCATCAACGTGTAATAATTAAAAGAATGCGACCGTTCGGAGAATCTTCGAAATTCCATTCTACGCACGAAAATTCGCGCGTGTCCGGTAATACAATCCTCTCTGTTGAAAAAAAAAAATATTTTTTTGCGGTACAGCAATCTCCGAAGCGTAAATAAACACCGCGTATGTATAATTATATTGCTGTTCCAAAAATTGTTTTGCACATCGAGCGATGACTAAACAAATAATCGCGGGTTTCGTTACGCGGAAGCGTTCCAGAGAGAAACAAACAACGAAGCGGTTGCAAAACAAATATTGGTTTTGACAGGTGTTTCGATACACTTTCGCTGCTCATTAGAATCACACCCGGTGCGCATCGATCCATCTCACTTTCGGACTCGCACCCCTTTAAGGTCAACGCACCCGAAACTCCGAAATACAAACAGCGAGATGACGTTCACTTTCTAACTACAAGAACTATACAATTTTTCACTCAAATCATTTGCATCTTCACCGAGAAGATTCTTATTTATCACAAAATTTTATCGTAATCTTATAAAATTGTTATTTGTGAAATTGCAAAAACTGTAAATTATTTGAAACTCGTAAGCTTTATCCGGACATTCCGATTGCGCCATTCGATAATCCTCCGTGAAATCAGTACACGTTACGCGTATTGCAATTCCCGATAGTTCAGAGAATATCGCGAATCCGCGCAGAGAGCGACGTAGCACTGAAAAAACTGTTTTGTTGAGATTACCAAAGTTTAGTAATCTCAACCAAAATTTGGTTTCCAAAACACTTTATTTGATCTGATTTACCAAATTTTGGTTATCTCAACAAAACTCTTTTTTCAGTGTAGCAATTACGGCATTAACGGGCGACGCCGTCGCGTCGTGCGGGCGAGCGTCATGTCGATTCCACACGTAACCGCGGCTCGGGATGACGCCCCGTCGCCGCCGCTAAGCCGTCGGACACGCGACCTGACGTACGTGGGAAAGCGCAGCACGTGTACCATGTCGAGCGCAGAACCCGACAAGCTCCGTCGGGGTCGTAGGGGCACGCGTGTCCGTGCGTGTGACGCGTTACAACGAACGACGTGGAACGGATGCGGACGCCGCAGCAGAACGCTGCGTCGCGCAGTTGCGGTACACATCCGGCGCGACGTCCGCAACCGCGAGCATCGGAAAGTCGAGAGGTCGACATGAGGCGGTCAAACCGCCACTCGACTGCGCACCGCCTTTGACGAGGTAACGTTTGCGATAACCGCCGCTGCTGTCGAGCTTTCTGTTTATTGTTGAGTAGTTTAAAACGGGAAAAACAAGTCTTTTTTTCATTCGAGCTTGAAACCTCACAGAAATCTGAGAAAATAGAATATTATTCAAAAAATATGAAATATGACGAAATTTTTTGTGTAGAAAAACGCAACTTTTGTTTCACAAAGTCGCTAATCGATATTCAAAAGAGTAATTTAAATTAGGGAACTTTTCGCGTTTTTTCGGAAAAAATCCGTATTCACTGCTGCGCTCTTTTTCGCGGACATATAATTGCGGCAACCTTTAATTGATTGTTTGCGAAGCAGATTTGAATTAGTCATTGATGAGCCATTTAATCGTGATATCATCGGCATTTATTGAGTGCCGAAGAGCTCGGAATTATCGGCGGCCCGTGTTTTCGGCAACCGGTCGGCCGTTCGGGAACAAGCGAGCGGCGGTTTGTAGCGAATGCCACAGCAAAATTCCGCTTTGGTCGGCCGCATTACCATCGGCCGCGAGACCCAGCCATATGTATATTTTAATCAAGGCTCGAGTGAGCCGCGAAAATCGCGCGAATTGTGCGGGAAATCGAGGAGCACGCTCATTTTGCGTGTATACACGCGCCGATGTCACGGCGTAATGTGGCCGGGAAATCCATTCTCTTCCTTTATTTCCAATTCGATTGCCTGGGCCAACGCGCAGCAGCACACGGCACGCGAGCTAATGTGTATTATTAACAGCATTAAATGCCAACACATAAATACCGACACATACCATTGCTCGGGATGATAATGCGATGACAAATGCCCGACATGGTTGAGATTAACTGCAAGCATTTGTATAATTACGCGCAACGATATATTAGCGCTTTAAATTGTCGTAAATTACAACGACGAAAGACAATAACTAAAGAAAGAGAAATCTTTTACAGATTCTCTTTAATCGGACGAGTCATTGACATGTGATACAGCTCTCTTTGCTATCAACTACTCTTCATAGTAATCCCCAAAGACCGGTATAAGTAACTATCGACGAAATCTCGAGCCGCTCATCTACCTGAGAAAGTATCAACGTTTCGCCTAGAGCCACCCACGTGAGTGGCTGATAGCAAGCACGCGAGAGAGAAGTCTCGGGCGAACTCTCCACACCGTGAGCACAGGGAAGACGCGGTCAGCAGGCGGCTTCCGCACTACTGAATTATCGATATAATATAAGTTTCGCCGGATACGAAGTCGAGTTTCCGTTCGCCGCACGCTATCGCTCCCGGGCCGAAGCCGATCGATCTCGGCTAGGGTATATGTAAGAGAGAGCAAGCCGATCGTCCTACCGGTAGCGACGACGACGAGAACCTGACAGGTAATACCTGCGGCGAAACTTATCGCCAACTCGGAATTCTAGAACGGCCTCTGCTGCTACGTACCGCATAGTTGCTCTGTTAGGCCACTCCTGAGACGACGACGACGACGTCGCGACGCCGCCGGCTGCCAATCGTGTTTTCACGTCGCGTCTGCAATCGTATTCAAACGTCGATATATATATGTATATGGTATATATCGTGGTTAAAGAAACTTAGCACGGCGATCAAAATAGAGTCAATAATAGAACTCAATAGAAGTCAATAATAAGAGTTGAGTAAACTTGCCGTATCAAAAACATTTTGATTGAACATAATGATGTACTCAGTTAGTACATCATTAAATATAGAATATGTTTTTTCTGTTCCCTTTTCAATTTTCTATAATTAATAATTTATAAATAATATAGAAGACTAGTTTAATTAAGTTTTAATTATTTTTATAAAGAATTATTTTTATAAAGAATCTTTTTTACAATTTCGATTTATCGGGATATGAGACACGAATTTTGTGCGAATCGTTTTCAATCAGCTCTCTATGACGGAACTGACGATCAGAGAAGTGTTTACTGTTTTCCGCTGCGTCGATGCAGCGGAATATTTACTCAATAATCGTTGAGTGTCCGTGAGGCGCGCAGGTGCTCAAGGAAGCCGGGGCAATAACGTTATTGAGATGGTAAAGAGTTGGGG
>QVOB01018334.1:0-11205 GCA_014839585.1 Pseudomyrmex concolor | reverse complement strand
TTAAGAGGTCCACTGAGCCACAAGAGCACCAAAACTAAACCAAGTATACATATTATATAATTTAGATATTTTAATATTGATAGCCTACTAGACGTTACAACAATCTAATATCGTCAAATATCGTATTAAACGAGAGTCAATCGGAATTCATTGAGAAAATAAGCTAGTTTGTGATAAAAATTGTTAGAATCTAATTAAAATTCTTGGAGTTATTACAACATTATAGTATAATATTTTATTAAACTCGAAATGTGAGTAATATAAAAAAATAATATATATAAAGTATTATCATATGCATAAACAGATTGATTATACATTCAGACAAAATACTTCAATAGAATTGTCTGCAAAACAGACGGACATATGGTTTGTAAACAGATCTGTTACTAAGTATCATGTCAAAATGACAAATCTCAAGTAGATATGTTTAGTAGTTGGTGCTTATTTGCATTGGACAGATCTGCTCAAGATTTGATATCAATTTGTTATTTCAGTTTGTTAACTGTGCTTTTCTGTCTACAATTCTGTTAACAATCTTGGAAAAATCCAATTTTATATTCTATATATGACCATTTTAATAATAAAACTTTTTGGGGATATGTGACAAAATCTGTTCTTAATAGATAAAATTAATAAACTTGGCTATTACAGTAATTACATCAGTAATTACAACAAGTGCAAGCACACTAATTATAATTAAGTATGTAATCTAATATATATATCTTCATGTTGTTTTTATTTTCAGATTTTTATATAACCAAAATGTCTGAAGGTGTACCATTTCGACGTATGAAATTTCCATACACTTTTACAGCTAAGTTTGCACAATTTCCACATGCGTATTATGCAAAACACAGTTGGTTATTTAGATATTGGCACATTGGTGTATTACTTACAATACCTATTTTTTACAAAATACAAAAGTTATGTATGTATATTGTACTATTCAAAAATCTTTATATCTATTAAAGTACATATAAAGCATTGAACTTGTTACAAACTTTCAGCATACTCTCCTGAGAATGTTAAAAAGTGGGCGAAAATTCGTGAAGAAATGTTCAGTGGCACTGGTCATCATTAAAAACAAACAAAGATGTAGAAATTTCACTATTAGATACATAATATAATCAACATAGAGGAAAAAAATTGGAGTTTCTCAATCTCTCTTTCTCTCAGTTAAGATAAATTGATTTGTAATCATGTCTTATATAAGAGTTCATAGAAAAGAATAGAAAATGGATTATTTCAAAAATTGTATTTGACGATCTGTATTACTAAAATAAATCGTATAAAATACATGTCTAAGAAGAAACACAGTTTTTTATTAGTTATATAATATACCAAAACTATTATATTTTGTACCATAACTTTCTCAACTAAAGTCAAAAATCGTAAAATCTTAAACACGCATAAAAAAATTAAGTACTACTAAAAAACCAATTTTTATAAAATGTGAATATGTAATATTTTCAGTTGATAATAGAACACGTAGTAAGAAAGTATCCAATTTTATTGTCGGAATCTACAAACAAATTTATCAATAATGCTTCTATCTAAATATTAATGTATTTTCCAAAAGCTTATTTGTATTCTACAATCTTGCATATTTATAAACAATTTCAAAGAAAGCAAGTTTATAGAATATTATACATCACTCAATCTCAATTTAATTGACAATGAAAAGTAAATATCTGATGCACTTACGTGAGAATAATATTAAAATAAATACAGTTCTTTCTCGAGATAATATAATATATTGAATTTTACTTTATCTATAAAAGAAAGAAAATAGTATTACTATTGTACTGCTCGAAAAAAATAAAACTAATCGTGTACGTTCTGCCTTAAAATATTCTGCTCATGTTCTAGTATGTTTGGAAATATATATATAGTACGGTTATACATATACATTTTTGCAAATAATACTGCGACATTTATTACGAAACGTCTAGAAAAATCGACTCTTAAAAAGAAAAGCACATCTTCCTTAATATGCCGTTTAATTCTGTAGAATAAAGTTTCCCAATTGTACTATATTCCGTTGTTATAGTAATATCTTATTATCCGCTGTAGAAAGAATTGGTATACTTTACAAACTGTTTTGAGTTTTATATATATAAATATACATATATACAGACATGTATATGTGTGTGTGTGTGTATATATAGTATATATATATATATATATATATATATAAAATCTTAAGTATATATGCTATATATATGCTATATTGATACATGAGTATCTTGTTTCTATCTTTTCTTTTCTTTTTCATCATCCTCGCTGTTGGACGCATTATTTTCTTCAATATCACCGTTACCATCCAGTTTTGTTCTCTTAGATTTAGGTTCTTGGAAAAGTTCCTCATCAAAATTCAAGCCCAATTCCTTACAACGTTTCTCGAAGTACTTGAGTAATCGCGTACCTGCCCTGTACACGTAACTATTTTTAACAAAATATAGCCTGATTTCTTATATATGTACTTTCTTTGGTTCGGAGGCCAAAGATTTTCTTATATTAATAAAAAGTAAACTTTTTTTGCAATATACGAACACATTTGTAAATTTCGTAAACGGTTATGAAAAAAGCCATTTTTTTTGTCAATTATGAAACGGTTTCAATTATGTATGTTACTTGATCACGTAAATTAATGTTTATAATAATAATATGAAAAGTTAATACAAGTGATAAAAAAAAAAGTATCGAGGAAAAAAGAAGTTTTGGTAGTAATAAAAGAATGAGGGAGGAAATAAAAGCATGATAAAAAAGCATAAGAGAAATAAGGAAGGAAAAAATGATGGAAATAAATAGGAAAATATGTGTGTATATGTTTTAAATACAGTTAGATATACTTATGTTAAGTTTTAGTTTAGTCAATATTTGAGTGTAAACAAGTTAATTTGTAAGACTATAAAAATCAACTTTCTATTCTATAAGAAATAAAGATATATAATGTAAGTTGTTATTTTGTTAATAATAATAATTTTATGATAGCAAAAAAATTATATATAAAACCTACATGCGTGCACACAAGTAATAATAAATGCATATATAAATAAAGACTATATTATATAATATATATTAATTAGCATTCTGTAATCTCTGGCATCCGAACTTGTTTTAGAAAACAAATAATGATAACGTCGATACGTACTTGTAAACAGAACTATTTTCCTTATTATACAAACTACAGTTGTCAAAGATCAACCAGCAATCGCTAAAAAATCCGTCCAGTGTCTCGTATTCGCCATTTTCAAGTTTGGTTTTGATGGTACCAAAGTCCATCGGATTAGAAATGATATTGTGGTAATCTGGTACTTCCTCTTTAGTAACAGGAGATAGAAATGGCCATGAATCTCTATGGTGCTTAATGTCGGTTAATAAGTCTTGTAATTTAGACATAGATCCTTTTATCGTATTTTTGTCTTCTTCAAGTTCAGCGGCTCTTTTCGTTGCGCGTCGTGTTTGTCTTGGTTCGGCATCATCCGATGTACTACTATCTATATATAAAAATTTGCCAAATTTAGCGTTACATGTGTACCACATATTTCTTTACATCTTGATTTGAAGACAGTAAAACATTTGTTTACAAAATGTTTCACTACAACTGATATATGATTAATATGATACATAAGTTCGAGCAATAACAATTTTGTTCTGCCAAAAGATAAATAATTCAACTAAATAAAGCATGCAGAAATGTAATGCTGACTTGTATTTTACAACAATAGGATACTGTCAATCGCCAATATCTGTGTGATGATATTATAACAATATTATTAAACATTGCTACAACCTTATTGCCTAGAGTTGAAAACATAATATGTCGGACTTATGTCATGATCAATATACAGTGTCTCTCAAGAGAAAAGTCAATATTCTGAAAAATAATATCAATCATTTTAAGCAAAACTGTTCATACAAATAGTTCCGTGTTTTATTCCGGTTTCCAAGATTGAATATGCAGTTGCAAAATTATTTTTAAGAAGGAGATAAAATGATCAGTACGCTATCACTTTCTAGAATATTGATCTTTTCTCTCTTAGAACATCTTGTGTATATCAATAAATGTATTAGTTAATACTGACATTATTGACTATATAAGATCTGGATCCATCATAACAAGAATTGAATTTTATCTCAGAAAATCAACATAAAAATTGTATTTGTGTTAAATCAAATTTTTAAATTAGTATTAATTAGTATTCAATTTGAATATTCCGTAAAAAAAAGAAAGTCTTTTTTTATACAAATTAATAAAAAGATCTTCATATATTTTTTACATAGAAATATATTAATAGGGAAGAAATAGATTTTTCTGAAATTCTGATAATGATTATGCGTGTATATATGCATGTAGCAGCTCACATACACTATTCATCTACTACTAAAAATATAGAACTATAAAAAAAAGACTTATAAAAAATATTCTTCTACGCGATCTTTTTAAAAATAAAAAAAGAACACAAATTAGTTATAAAGATGTTGTGGATGTGTAGAGACAGTAAAAAAGAAATACTATACACTATACAGACCATCCCAGTCTGTAGATTCTGTAGTGAGGAGGCTCTTGGCAAAGCCATGGATGCGAGAGCGTGCTGCTGCTGCGCACAACCTCTCCTTGTCTCTTTCCCTTTCGCGCCCCCTCACTATTAACATAATTTAAATACTAAAAAACTGTTTTACAGTATCTTCTTACAACGTTACATTATATTCCACAGAGTTCTAAGAATTTCGAGTTATTACGAAAGTCCGAATAAAGTATTTTCTTTACTTCAAGTTTTAAATGTTATATGTTTATATATATATAAACATATATATATATATATATATATATATATATATATATATTATATAAACATATACACACATATATATATATACATATAACATAGATCTAGTATTTCTCTTTGTTACCTTTTGTTCCATTTCTTTTTTTATCTTTACATTTAGAGCAAGACCATCTTCCTCTAGGAGCTCTCGACAGTGGTGGTTCGACGCATTCTAAATGATAACGATCTGGACATGTATCGCAAACGATCATCTTTCCACCACTTTTACACGATGCGCACAAATTTCCTAAGTTTATATTCCTAAAATAAACAAATATATTAATTTCCTATAACATTTTAATTGTGTATGACCATTTTTATTAATATAAAAGTAACTAACATGTCTTCCTCGTTTTCTTCATCATCTGGATCATTCTCTTCATCATCTTCATCATCACTGTCGAATATCCGCTTTGCACGATTATGTCGTGTTTCTTTAATTAGTAGTGTTTCATCCTCTATATCATCTTCAAATTTTTTTCGCTTCTTCATGATTTCTTTGGGTTTGATCTCCGGTGGTTTGCATGCTGTACAAAACCAATCACCAGCTGGTACAGCCTGTAAAATAACAAACTTAAATAATAAATCCCAACAGAAAAATGTATCATCACAATACATTAAAACAATTAAGCATACGGTAAGCTTCGGCTTTAAACAATAAAGATGATGTCCCCTGTTGCACCCATCACAAAGTAACATGTTCTCAGCATCTCTACGTCTTCGACATATGCGACACTGTGCATTTAATGCGCTTCTATGCCATGCGACGCTATTGTGTAAGGTACTCAAGTGAACGAACAACTGAGACCAACTTGTCGACGCTATAAGCGATTGTTCCCATCTCTCTCGCACTTCTTCACCCGACCATTTCTTGTCTTTTTGATCAGGTCCTAGCGGTCTCTGCAAATATTTTTGTTCTATAGCATGAGAGAGCTGTAGAATAGCACATGCCAGCTGTTTTATCGTAGCTTGCTGTTTTTGATCTAGCGGCATTTCGTCTTCACCGGGTAAGCCTAAATACATTCCTGGATCCCTGTAAGTCTTTATATTGATACTACCAGTTTCGGAATCAGGAGTGCAAGGTCTGCTATGTTTGAATTCGTTCTTTATCTTGTCAATCAATATGTTAGCGGGTACATCTATATCTATTTCGTTACCGGCGCACATCAACTTATCACATTGTTTGTCATAGCTTCTTTTGTTAATCGCATCTTTCCATTTCGTACGATCTGCAATTTTTAAAGATCCCAAGCAACCTGCGTTGATTTTGTCTTCAAAATCTAAAATATGATCTCTCAAGGACATTTCCATTACTTCGTCGACTGACACCTCAGGAGGAAAGTTCAAGTTTGCGTTTTCATATTTATTTTTCTTTGTTATCTTGTTGTTAATCTGTCCTTTGTTTGGGTCTGGAAACTGCAGGTATCTTCATTACTCTTTGGCTTCTTTTTCATAATATTCTGTATATGTAAACTTATGTGCGAAAAGCAATTGATAAGTGTCCGAAACGATTACAGATAGCGACAATAGTATCACATTGTTGTTATTGTTGATAAATTTCATTTTTTGAGATAAATGTTACTTACTAAACTATAGAAAAATAATAAAATTATATTACTTACAATGTCAGGATTTAATTTGTGCCTAGAACATTCATTAATAACAAATAGTAAGCTGTCCATTTCTTGTAAAAGATTATTTCTAAGCTCGCTTTCCCTGATACCTCTTGTGCTTAAGCTATTTATTAATGTTTCAATATCTTCTTTATTCCCATAAAAGCTCCACTTTGTCGGTGATCTTTTGCAATGAACAGGACAATCCTTGTCGCCTGTACACAATACCAAACTTCTTTTAATATTAGTAAGATCCTGCTTAAATTCCTTTCGAGGATTCATTTCTTTTCGTGGTGATTTAATGCCATTTTTATCCAAAGATAAAATCTTTTTAGGCGATTTTTTTGATTTTTTGAAGCTGTTTTCTTTGTCACTCAACTCGTCTTCGAATTTGTTTTTTAGATATGCAAACATTGCTTCCTTGTCTTGTAACTCTGGATGATAAGGAGTACCTTCAGGAAGACAGTTTCCAGGCCAATGCTCATCATTTTCTACAAATAAGCCTAGAATAAAAAAATAAAACTTATTTAACTTTTATATATAAAAGATACATAACAATTACATGTTTTCAAACATATCAAGACTTTGTGTCAAACGTTTATTTTTCCTCAAAACAAAAATGCAATATCTTAAACTATCAAAAGCTTGCCGAAAAAAATCAAACTAAACTAGAAATATTAAGTGTAAAATTATGATACCTGGTATAGATATAAATCTCCAGTATCTCCTATGAGCTCTATCTGCTCCCAAATACAACATCATCCTATCATTCTTTGTTGCTTGCTGCAACTCTTTCAGCTTGTTTTCATATTCTTTTTTCTTTTCCTCTTCGCAATTACTCCGCGTAAGTTTTTTCGGCTTCTGTTCTTCTTCTTCAAGCTTTCCTTCTTTCTCCCGTTCTCGCAATTTTTCTTTCTCTTCCCTCTCTTTTTTCTGTTCAGCAAGCAAAAATAATTTTAATTCTTTTTTTGCTTGATGTATTTTGTCATATCGTTCTTCAATTGCGTCGCGTATCGATGCAAATGTAAGCAATTGATTGATCAAACATGTGACAATCTTTACTTTGTCGTCTAAATCAATCTCGCAGACATTTCGATGGCCCAACAATCGCAAAAGATAACTTTCATTAATCCTCAAAAAAAGCGCTGGGTCGTCGTAGTTAGTATAACCACCTACACAGTTACATATTGACAGCTATATACAAATTATTCATGTATGGAAAAAGGAAGAGAGAGAAAGAGAACAAAGAAAAAATTGTAAATACAAAAGATAGTAAATATATGTACCTTTTTGAGAATATCGCCATTTAGAAGCAGCTTCGCTTATACGTCCTCCAGAACTTAATAAATGTTGTCTCAAAATCTCACTAAGTGTTACGTGATCTAACGTAAGTTCTGATAGTTGGCATCCTTGATAAGTTGGACACCACCTTGAAGCCATTGTAGCAAGTTTTACAGCCTTTGCCATTGATGATGCGTCTGCATAAGAACTAATATTATCCAGCAAAACAGATGCTTGCGCATCAATCTCATTATCTTCTCCCGCTTGATACTTAAATATATTTGATAATAACATTTGCAAAAGATCACTCCATGGACCAGAAGCTTCCTCAGTTAATAATGCCTTTTCTAATAGTTCTAAATTAAAGCCTCCTGGAAAATATACAGATGTTTCTAATTCTTCATCGAAAAACTCAAGAAACTCCGATATCATAACAAAGTCTCCAAATTTCTCGTTTGGTATGTTGCATTTAATAACAACAGGTTCAGGAATAGGACAGAGATCTTCACACTCAAGATCTTCTCTTGGTTTGTTCCACTGTTTCATGTATGCAGCCAAAGCTGCTAACTTTTGTTTTCTTTCCTTTTTGTGCTCACTTTTCAATGCTCTTTCTTCTTTACGCTTCGCCTTTTCTTCTAAAGCTTTTGCTTTAAGTTCATCTTTAAATTTGCCATTCATTCTGTTGATAAATATTTCAAAGTATTAAAAACCTATTAAATAGTGTGCCTCTCCTCTCTTTTCCACATTCTTCTTTCCTCTCTCTCTCTCTCTCTCCTTCACACACATATGCACGCGCATGCACACAAATCTTACTGAATAAGTCTTTACCTTGGCTTTCGAAGTTTCTTCACATCAGTGTCATTTATTTTTGTACCATCACTAACTTTTCCCAGTGAATCTGCTTTTTCAAGTGTTTTTTGTTTTGACACATTTGGAACAAGAAATTTATCTATAGATTCTTGTTTTTGTTTGATAGATTTTTGTGTACGCAACATAAAATCAGGGAGAGTTCCAGCAAAAATAGTATCAAAACGAACTTTGTTAATACCATATTTTTCCAACACGCTTTCCTACAATAGTAATGTAAATCAAAATCAACACTACAAATTAATATCTTCGAATAACGTTTCGTTCTGATAGTAACCTTGACAACCCATATACCACTATTATTTTGTTCACAAAGCTGACGAAGAAATATTTTATTACGCTCTCTACTGTAATGTTGTTTTCGTCTTCTAATCTGAGATGCTTCTACAATCATAAGCTGGCTGATCTCAGAATCTCCAGAATCTAATTGTTCTACTTCATAGCGAAATAATCTTGCAGGTGGATAATAATAATTTTCTTGTGGAGTTCTAAAATAATCATATACAATATTAAATTAATAATATATTGTTTGCATTATATTACATACACATTGTGAATAAGATAAACTTATTTACCTGCTATTCTCAGTCATATATGTTTTAAGTTGTTGCTCTGTTGGTGTAATAACTTGAAGAACGTGACAGTTATACCACGAGTCCTCAGTAAAACTAGCTTCTACCATTTCTCCCACAAAATACCGATCTCTTGCAAATTGGTAAACATCTTCAATCATTTCATTAAAAGAAGATCTACTTGTTTTACTAGCAAGGTACAATATAGGAATTCGTAACTAAAACATAATGTTTTATATCAAATATTAAATTGCTTATTCCTCAATTCTCTAAAATTCTGTCTCATACCTCCATTGGAAATTCTTTTAAACTCTTCTTTGCATTTTCTTCACATTGCAAAGCTTCTTCAAAAGTCATGTTACTTCGACCAGTAATACTGCATGACCATATAAGTGAGTTGCACAAGATAATGCGCTCACAAAATTCACTGTTAAAAAATAATTATTAGTATAATTATTAGTACACCATTTGTAATAGATAAAGATTTCTGCTTGTATATATGCATGCACGTGTATGCGCACACACACACACACACACACACACACACACACAAAAACACACACACACATATGTAACAATAATTTATTTATGCAGTCACATCTCCCATAATTCAATTTTTTTCTTTATCCATATTTTAGAGTAGATAATAAAAGTTCAGTATGTGAACTATCATAACAATTAGGTTTTATTGTCTGCACTTTTATCTCTCATTACTTATACAGTAATAAGATAGAAGTATAAAGAGAAGTTGGATAAGTGAGAGAACAATTAATAATACAAATATTAAAAGTTATTAACAAAAACTCAATTATTATATCTCCAGACTAGTTTAAATTCAGATTCTTAACTGAAACATAACTGACTATAAATACAGACCTTAATATTTATATTTATAATCATATTTTAGCTGAGAATTTCAGGTAAAACTAATCTCAAGATATATGATTCAATAAATAAATCTCAATATTTAGCTTGACATTTATTTGTAATTGCAAATCAATTGCACATATAAAATTATATGTTGAAAAAAATAGTATATATGAGATACTAAACAATAATATATAACTTTTTAAATTCTCATCAGAAAAAATTAGTATAATTTTACAATAGGAGTATTCAATTTTCAATAAAGTACAAAGTGCAAATTGGTAACAAGTTGATACAATAATTCAACATGATAGAGCAAACTTGTCATTTATACATATACTAGGGAATAGTGATTTATCTTTTTCCAATACAATTATTATTACTAAAAGGAGATGACATCCAAGCAGGAGATTAGAATTAAAAAACCTAACCAAGCCGTGAAAAAAACTGATGTTTTGGCGAACTTACTTATAATTCTTGAAAATCTCGTTTGTTACTTCGCAGTGATATACTTCGTCGTCGTCTCTGAAGTCAGATGAGACGTGAAGCCTCTGAAATGGCTGTTTGCGCAGCAGCGGCATTTTGACGATGAAAATATGAAACGAGGTGCTCTCGTTGCGTCGTGCTGTGAGATCAGTATCGTAAATAATAGAACACTCGACCGTGAAAATGTTGTAATGTCGCTTTCACGCACGACACTTCGTACATATGAACGAATGCGTACGCTCAAGTGACACGTGCGGACTTCCCGCTATTCGCCGAAAATGAAGGTATATATACACCGCTAATCTTCACAATAGAAATTTGGGAATGCAAACCACGATATATCACGAGGTTGATCGAAAATCGCGTATCAATTCACGCGGGCATGTACATATGTGTATCTTTTACCGCAATCGCAATGATCTCATAACAAAGCGCGCAATTTCGACAGCACCGAACGCCACCAATAAAGGTATCTTTTCATGCATCGCTCATTGCTTGTTTTCAGCGAAAAAACTATAGACATGTAAAAATAGGATGCGTTCCGTTTCACGCATATGCGCGCATTTATCCATAATGAGTGCGTTCGCTTTGGTCGCTTAGGCTGGATCCTCATACAGACACCGGCGCTTTGACACCGAGCGTTGATTGGTGAATAGCGGGTAGTGAGGGTAAATGTAAGGATAAATT
>QVOB01018333.1:0-30137 GCA_014839585.1 Pseudomyrmex concolor | reverse complement strand
TTTGATAAGCGTTCTAAAAGCGTTTAAAATCTTAAATGTTGTATAAGCATTCTTATAAAGTTTGAAAGCGTATAAACTCTCAAAAAATTGTCATCAAACGGTTATCACCGCTCTATAAAGCTTCTTATTTTCGTCAGGGGAATGGATTGTGAGCCCTGAGCGGATCCATCTTGAGATCGACAAGGAAAAGGATTATCATTGAAGTTCGCAAAGTTAGTCTGCAGCACTGTTTTTATCAGCTCTGGTTCGAGAACCATCAACGTCGGTTTCACAAACTTAAAATCCAACCATGCTGCGATCTTTGTTGTCGGTATACAGTTTGCGCAAGTATTCCGTAAAAGGCATTTTCATGGAAATCACCGACAACATATGACCCACTCCTAGCAGAGCTCCATCGGGGCAAGGAATTCCGCGACTTTGCCAGTACTTATAATTTTTAGTTAGATAAAAATAAAGGACCGCGAGAGCTCCGAACGCCAAAGCGATCACTGTTACAGACATCTTTGATTTCTCAAGTGATAAATAACACTGAAGGTGATAAGGTGATATTGACTACGCATCAGTTGCCGAGCATGACATAGCAAAGTTCTCATGCGATAATTTACGATATAACAACAAACATCGAGTAAAATTGTGAAGATAAATAAGAGTAAAAAATGTATTGACATTTTCGAGTGCAAAGTTAGCATTATGTGTGTTCTATGTGATAATATTCGATTTGATGTCATGTAATAATTCTACAGAGTAATTTATTAATTGCACAGAAATAATAAATTAAACAGATTATTAAAGAAGTAATAAAAAATAAATTAATATGTATTAAATACATAAATGCATACGTAAGATTCATTTATATGTTTCATATATATATGTAAATGTATTTTTTGTTTTTGAAAAATATCCGTGTTTGAACTTTTAAAAAGTGCAGCTATTTGTCGGCGGTAATTATAAAAGGATTATGTGCCATTAGCAAAATTTCCTCGAGATCAATTGCAATGATGTTTTTACTAAAAGTAGCAAACGTGATCTGCAACACCAGCTTTTTACAAGCTCGCGTTTCAAAATTATCACCGACAGTGTTGTGAAAATGTAAAATCCAATCGCGCTGCAACATGCATAAAAATTTTCAGAACATCGAAAAAAAATGACTTACTCCGGGTAGAGAGCTCCATTCAAAAAATGGAATTCTATTTTTGTCAATATTTGTAAGTTATGAGCAGATAGAAATAAAAAATCTGTATAAGCACTGAATTAAAGATTTAAACAAAATGCTTATCTTGATTCTTTTGAGAACTTGATAACAAACCAGGTAGATTTAACTTTGATTTATTGTTTATCAGTCGTGTAAGTTGGCAGAATTAATTCATATGATATTATTATTCAGATACGATGAAATAAGAAAGTATTATGTAATATACAATAAACAGCATTTATTTTAAAAGTGAATTATCACATTAAGTATTAACGTGACAGGTTTAATCATTGTCTCTTGCTGGTTGCAAGTTTGTCAGAAAATTCTCTAGGTATAATATACATATTTACCTAAGTGCGACATTTTTTACGTTGTTTTATATTGTATTATGTTTATTATTTTGAATTTTTTTCAATTGTGATTTTAATGTTACTAGCACAACATAGACACGCAATATTATTTTTATTTTAACGTGTTTTGTCAGTAAACACAATTTGTCATCGCGATTATACCGCGATTATAGCGCGGCGGAATAGGAGAGCGGGGATTGGAGAGCAAGCGAGACGGTTTCTCGCAAAACTGCACATTTTAATTACAATTATCTCAAAAACTAAGCTATAAGTTTTTAATTCTAAAAACAATATAAAAAGGGGCAAGAAACCGAAGATCGATAGAATCGATTTTGATTAATTGTACACGCTTTTTTCTGGACTGGAGCATCAGTTTTTATTTATTTCATTTTTGTTTATTACTATCTTTATTTATCTAATTTTCTTTTAATTACACTTGTAAATATAAAGTTTAGTTGCTTAAATTATTTTTATCTAAATCTCTTTGAAAACTCGTGTCAACATCTCGTATTTTATCATTTAAATTAAAATTGATCGACCAGTGCAAGGAGTCAGAATTTTGATACGCTTCGAGTGTCTAGCGTTTACACACAATAAAATATGCTCTGTACACCTTGATCTCCAACGAAATCATCAGTTTTTTCTGAAAAAATCTTTTCAACCGCGAAACGGATCGGAAAAACTACGCTGATTTCGCTACGAAAATTTAGTTAAGTGCCAGTCCTAAAAAATACTCTAACATCCTGTTCAAAATATTACAGTAAAAAAGAGAAATGGATATACTTTAAAAATAATAAAATCTTGTTTTTTGTCTTACAAAGACGCCATATACATATTTTCAGAGACAAACACTACAAAACTGTAATTCTAATGCATCAAGAACTTTTATTATTACAGTTTTCGAATGTTGACCCACAAACCGCCTTTCGGTGTTACTAGAATAGTTCCGGGGACCATTTTCAAAGGTAGCTGTGTCTTCGGAGAAACTTCCAGTGTATACTTTTGCATAAGCGCAGCAATACCCGCTTTTATTTGCAGCAGAGCCATTCGCATTCCCGGGCACATCCGTGGACCTTCGCCGAATGGTAGAAAAGCAAATCTCTCAATGGAATTTTTCTTATCCGGACTGAATCTTTCCGGATCAAATTCCTCAGAGTTCTCCCAGTATCGTGGATCTTTATGCAGGCCCTGAATGGATATCATAACTTGCATTCCAGGTTTAACGCGACAGACGAGCCCATCGGATCCTTTCAATTCGATTTCTTTCGTACAAAGTTTGGCCACGAATCCTCCCACATGTACGAGCCTTTGTGACTCGTTCAGCACCTGGTCCATGTACGTCATCTCTTTTATGGCTTCATATGTGATCACACCGTCATACTTGTCAAGCACGGATGTCACTTCTTCCCGCAATTTTTTCTGTACCTCTGGATGCTTGGCGATGTCGTAGCAAGCGAAACTCATAACCGAGCTGGAAGTTTCATAACCGTCAACGACGAAAGAAAGCGCCTGAGACGCGATAATCTCCAAGTCAAATTTACCGCCCTCGAGCTTCTCCAGTTCTACCATCAAATGGAGAAAATCGTTTCTAGGTATCCCATCCGTTCTTCTTTGTTCTAGAAGCTCGGCAACTAATGTTCTAAAGAAATGATCGATGTGCTTCGGTATGAAGGGCATTTTTAAGATTTTATTCAACGACGGTATGAGCAATAATAACGCAAACATAATATTCGTTCGCAAACTTGGTTCCAAAATGGCAGCACCGATTTTTCGAAACGACTTGTCAGCATTTTTGTCGTCGAAGCAATATCCATTCACACCGAAACCAGCGCCAGCGACTACTTGCGCGGTGTATCTGGAGCACAAATCTTTCAGTTCTATTTCCATTTTTCCCGTCTTGCTCAGTTTTTCATTTAAAAAGTTCTCGAGCGTATTACACACCGATTTGACACTCTCGAGCAGGAGCTTCAGTCGCACGTTGGAAAAAGCGTAGGTCAGTCTCTTCCTTGCGTTCAGCCATCTGTCACCGGTATTGACGAATGGATTGTGCGCCATGAGCGGATCCACTTCGGGATCGAGGTGAATAGTGTTCTCACTGAAGTTTGCGAAGTTAGTCTGCAGCACCGATTTTACCAACTCTGGTTCGAGAACCATCAACGTCGGTGTCACGAAGTTGTAAAATCCAACCATGCTACGATCTTTGTTGTCGTTGTACAGTTTACGCAAGTACTCCGTAAAAGAAATTTTCATGGAAATCACCGGCAATAATTGTCCCACCCCCGGCAGAGCTCCATCAGGGCAAGGAATTCCGCGATTTTGCCAGTATTTGTAATTTTTAGTCAGATAAAAGTAAAGAACCGCGAAAGCACCGAACACCAAAGCGATTACTGTTACAGACATCTCTGCTCTTTCAAGTAACAAATAAACTGAAGGGTATAAAGTGATGTCGCCTTGACTACTCAGTAGCCGAGATAGCGTGGATGTGATATTTTGCGATATAACGGCGGACATAGAGTAAAATGAAGATAAACAAGATTAAAAAATATATTGACGATTGAAAGTTCAAAGTTAGCATTATGTGTGCTCTGATAATATTTGATTAGCATGTCATGTAATTGTACAGATTAATTTTAATAATTGCACAGAAGAAATTAAGTAATTAGTTAAAGAATTAATATATATATATATATATATATATATATATATATACAAATAAATTAATATGTATTAAATAAATAAATTCATATTTAAGACACTTTAACGCGTTATATAGAATTTACAGCTTGTGGTTTCAAATACAGTAATAACCAGCAATTTGCACACCATTGCTCCAATCATACTATCTTATAGATATAGATCGCGAAAAATATGTCACTGTCAAGGCTAATAAACGCTCGTAATACGCTGCGAATGCTCTACCGTGATCTTATATAATAAATATTATATCCAAAAGATAATGTGTACATGTAATATAATTGTGTAACATGTATAAAAAAATAGGAGATTATATTAAAACATACATCTAATACTTGTTATCAAAATAATATTTTAAAATACGCAACACATTGTTTTAATATGCACCATATTGCAAGAATAATTATATAAGATTAGTTTGATTGTGTGCGTGAACTCTAACACATGCGTATTATCGCGACGCTACTCGTTTTTTTTATTGACCGGCGCTATCATCTCGTTGAGTTTGTCTCTCGAGAGAAGAGCTTATATAATCACAACCAATGATATCTTCTGTCATATGGACCGTTCAGTATAACTAGATTCGTGGCAGGCAAAAGAATGGCTGTCATGTTCGTATTTCTGATCGTCGCTGCGCTGATAGTTCTCTATCTCTACGTAACAAGAAATTACAAATACTGGCAGAAACGCGGATTACCTTGTCCAGATGGGATCGTGCCCGGAGCAGGACATTTCTGGGATGTTTTGACTTTAAAGATCAACTTTTCCGAATGTTGTCGCAAGCTTTACCACGCCAGTCAGGGTCACAGCATGGTGGGAATTTACAACTTCACGTCACCAATGCTGATGGTTCGCGACCCCGATCTGGTGAAGATAGTGCTGCAAACCAAGTTCACGAGTTTTCACGAGAACGCCCTTAAAATCGATCCGGAATTGGACCCTCTTATGGCAAACAATCCCTTTTTCACCTACGGCGACAAGTGGATGACCGGAAGGAAACGTTTGACTTACGCGTTTTCGATCATGCGACTGAAAATCTTACTGGAGACCGTCAAACAGGTGTGCGAGAAGTTCGAACAGTTTTTGGACAAGAAGCTGAACAAAAGCGGAAAGGTGGAAATGGAGTTAAAAGATTTGTTTGCCAGATTTACCGCGCAAGTGGTGTCCAGTGCAGGTTTTGGCGTCGACGGACTATGCCTCGACGATGAAAAGGAGCGCGAATCCTTTTACACAATGGGCAAGTCCTTTCTCGAACCGTCTCTCATGAACAATGTTGTCTTCACTTTGACGTTCTTCTTGCCCATATTCGGCAAGATTTTCAAGACACGATTTATACCGAAGAAAGTTGATCATTTCTTCAGATCGGTAATCACGGAAGTTATGGAGCAACGAAGAATTGACAAAACACCAAGAAATGATTTTCTTCAGCTGATGGTTGATCTGGAACGAACGGAGAATCAAAAGTTTGACATAGAGGTTCTAACGTCTCACGCCTTGTCGTTTTTTATCGACGGCTACGAGACGTCTAGCAACGTTTTGAGTTTCGTCGGCTTTCAATTAGCCAGTCACCCGAAAGTACAGGATAAATTGCGCGAGGAAGTGGTGTCCGTACTCAAAAAATACGACGGAGAGATCACTTACGATGCTTTAAAAGAAATGACATACATGGATCAAGTTATCAGCGAGTCGCAGAGAATAATACCGACATTAGGATTTATGAATAAGATCTGCACAGAAGAATACGAACTGAAAGGATCTGACGGGCTTGTTTGCCGCGTGGAACCCGGAACGCAGATCGTGATACCCGTTCACGGTCTGCAGGAAGATCCTCGATACTGGGAAAATCCTCAGGTGTATGATCCCGAGAGATTCAGCCCGGAAAACAAGCACAACATCGAGAAATTTGCTTTTCTCCCGTTCGGTGAAGGACCGCGAATCTGCGTGGGAATGAGAATGGCTCAGCTGCAGATGAAAGCATGTTTGGCCACATTACTGAAAAAATATAGCTTAGAATTGTCCCCGAAAACGCAAGTTCCTTTGAAAATAAGGATATCGGCTTTCTTGAACATGGCGGAAGGTGGACTTTGGGCTTATATTCGACCTCTTAAAGCATAAGCATTCTGTTTCTTTCGAAGTTTTTATTTTCATTGTAATCGTTCTAATAAAAATCGCTTTCTCTTCATTTTCTTAGTTTTTTTTATTTTGAACGTATAATAAATTTTGTTATAAATTTTACATACAGTTATAAATGTGTGTAATTTCCTACTGATAAATTGTCACATATTTTGTTTACTTTATTACTTCTCTAACGAGATAATAGATTATAGCATGTGCGATAATAAGTTTAAAGAGAGAATTATTTTTTATAAAACTTGTAAAAACACACTAAATCTAAAAAACATGAAGATAATTGTTTGTATAATTAGTAGTTATCTTATGAACGTATCTGTCTTTTTATAACAATTTTTTGTAGATTAAATATTATTACATCATCATAACAGAGTTAAGACAAAAGTACGATGCAAAATTCTGCACCCAATCAATCATCATTTACAGCAATAATGTTGCAACTTTAATATGTTTCACAATATGTTTCACAATATGATAAAAGAAATAAGTGTAAGATAAGATAATAGAAAATAATATCAACACACTTGTTGTTTAATAGTAAATTTATTTACATGAAAGTTACTAACAATAATATGTAGGAAAATGGATTTAAAAAAAACGCACTTCACTTACTTTAATACAAATATTTTTTTTATTGAATATACTTATTGTGTATATACATATGTGATGCAATACTCTTTCTTTTCATGAAAACGTATGTGTAAACGTGTATTATAATTTTAATGTACATGTATATTCTTACATATTAAACTTCTTTTCTCCCTACAAAGTTACAAAGTTTGGTGTTTTTAATATAATAGTTTATACACATAAAAACTTATCAAGTAAGGCACTGCGGTGAAACCAAGAAAAAAGTATACAATTAAGTCTGCACAATAATGATTAATTATCAAGCGATATACAATAAATGATAAATCAAATGTTTTAACCTGCGACGTAATCTCTGTCTGAATGACAAATCAAAGTTTAACATAATCAATCAAAGATTGAGAACGCGCATTGTACATATACATATATATCTAACATGTGATATCTCGAATCTCTCTATCATTCTCATCAAACTGACGATTGATTTGTAGTTCGCCGATTTTATGAAATCTTACTTCCTCTCAGTCTTGATCGAGTCGGTGATAAAGAGCGAATTATGCTTGCTTTTGGTGCCGGTTTTAACAATATAACAAAAACGGATTTTCCTTTACGGCAAATCAAGAACAAAAACTGGAAACACGGGTCGATAGCAACAGGCAACTTGCTTTCTCAGGTGCGGGTTTTTAACGGTAACTCAACAACAAATGCAACTTTGCACAACAATAACCACGGGAAGTAACAAGATCGGATAACAACAACGATTACATATCGCCGGTCATATCAAAAAATATTTCGAGATATTAATATATAATAGGGAATTTTTTCGTATTTTGTTTTTTTTTTTTTTTTAATAGATATAAAATGAAAACACACTTATTTTAATCAATAAACAAATTATTTCTCTAGAAAGTTCCAGTTCTTTCTTCAGCCAAGTGAAGAATTATTCAATATATTACATTATCGATACGTCATAATAAATATATATTTGATTAACTGTAAGCGCGATAAAAAGAACATCAATTTCGTGTTCAAAAAAATCTGTATTTTGGATTTTTGTTTTATCTCGTGTACTATCTGTATATACTGAAAGTGAAACAACTCACTGTTAAATAAAATATACCGATATTTTTATATACATAGACAAGAGGAAGATTTAACAATATTTAAAATTAGTCTTTTGTTTCTACAAGTGTCAAAGCTAATCTGAAAAAGTCTGGAATAGATTTTATTACTGCTAATATTATTACTGCTGATGTGTGTTTTATTGGCAGAGACGTTTTTTTTTGTTATACCTGTGTGTTTAACTAATAATTCAATGAGCACATTAAAGAAAAGAGTGAATTTTTAGACGTACGAAAAAGATGAGTACTCATTTATCAGAGATTCTGTTCAAAATAGCATATCAAAACTATTTTCGAATGTCGTGAAGAATTGTTCTTTCCACTTATACCACTAAATCTACGTATACACACACACATATAAGCGTAAATATTATTAATTGCCCAATTGGAATTAATTTGATTAATAGCCCTGCCGTCGCATTTTTAACAATAATAAAGCGATCTGAAAGTGTAGTTGTTTTTTTGTTAATAAAAATCTAAATAATAAATATAGCCTGTCTAATCAAAGCGTGACCAACAACAAAACTTTGAAACTACTTCTTACAGTCAAATTATTATAAACACAGATTTGCATCTAGTGATGGCCAGTCTAATGTTTTGACGTTATTTTTCGATGTCTTTTTATCTCTGAAGAATCCAGTACCGACATTTGCTTTCAACCGAACGGCAGATGATATAATGATCTTTGTGCAAACATCCTATCATTTTTTGACGTCTAAATATTTCTTGTAAACAGAAATAAAGTTCGAATTCCTGGCTTTGAGAAGTCCTACACATGCATCTTTACCAAGTGATATCTCGATTCACAGAAAAAGTTTGCTCGTAAAAGTAGAACAAGATAATACTTTGTGTCCGAGAAGAGTTTCTATGAAAAAAAAAAAAAAATGACATTCTCTTATCTGCTTGTTCAAACAGGTTTAAAAAAGAAATTTGCTCGATCACGCTCTTATTAAACAGACTGTAATAATAATAGAAATAATAGCAATAGTGAAGATAATAATGGGGAATAATTAAACATGTGATAAAGCAAACAAAATGGCGATGATAACAAGTAACGAGCGCAGTAACATGATCCAGATAAACGAATAACTTCAACTGACTCAGGTTCAACACAGAAAACACTTTGCGATGAGTTTTCAACAACGAATGACAGTAGCGAGTTCCGACGGTCGACATAATCTCGAAGAACGTAATTCTCACATACCATATTCTGTGGTTATTTGAGACGCGAGCGGCGAAGAACGGGCGTTATTCGCGAAAATCTATTACACGAGTGCAATTAATTCCGAACGACGATACTTTTTTTTTTTTTTTTTTTTTTTTTTTTTTTTTTTTTTTTTTTTTTTTTTAGTTTAAATTGAAATTTGGAAGGTGCTGATGTTTATCAACGCGGTGTACTCAACAGCGGAATGAACGAATGGATGTAACGATGATGATTTCTACAACACGAAGAAAGTATCAACAGTACAATCAACAAAGGACATTAACAGAGGATTGAAACTTAACTTTTCGTCATAAATGAAAACAAAATTTACGTTAACGGGGAAAACGTACGATGTAAAGGGAAACGGGGGGTTCGATCTGTTGTGAAAAACTGAAAATGTGTAACAATCATCCTTGCGTAATAATCTCGTCAACAACGTGCCAAACAGAAATTCAACATGAACAAAAATGGGAAAATCTTGCGTCTCGATTTTCTTTCTCATAATTATCGAGAGTAACCATAGAAACCATAAAATTTCTCATAACCAACAGAAACAAGCATAACATTCAGATAGGCAACATTTGGGGAGGGAGCATTCAAAAGCAGCATAATACGTTTGTGTTGTAACCCGGATATGTGAATATCTATTGTTACACGTAATCATCTCCTTTTCTCGAAATATACCTTGAACGCCTTTCGTTCGAATTGTAGTTCGTGTTCCGGACAACTTCAAAAAAATTTATAATCCCGATCGTTTTTTTTTTTTTTTTTTTTTTGCTATAGGCAAAGTACAAATCATTCACGTGAAAAAAATTCTCGATAAACAATCGACATCACGCGGTCGAGTATTCGCATCGATAATTCTGTTCGACGATTCTCTGGATGTACATACACTTAACATGATTTTTGTTACTAGTAAAAGTGTTTGATTTTCGTAAATACTACAACTCTCTCTCTCTCTCTCTCTTTCTCTTTGTATATATCTCGCGAGAAAAATAGCTAATTCTAATGAGACAAACAGTTATAATAATTTTAAACTGTCGCTTAACTCGTGTTCTACACATATGTGAATCTTATACTTGAATACGCGTGCTTTTATAAGAATTACTATGTATATATATGTACTAAATAATATATAGTATATATATATATGTACTAATTAATTATTTCTCTCACAAAGATTAATATACTTAAGCAACTATATCTACGAGATGAGGAACCACCAACTGTTTTTTCTGACTGTAAATTAGTAGCAATCTGATTGTTCAGCACAGTGCGGATGATGATCGACAGTGAATATAATTAACGAGTAACGATTTATATAAATTAGATCGAGAGACTCGCACAGTTGATGGGCAACATCTCACAACGTGAGATATATAGCACGTTCGTGATTTATCTTCACACACATCAGTGTTATCATTAATTAGTTATCAGTGTTATAATTAATATCATTAATTAAGATTTTTTCTTACGACCTATATTCTTTTCAGAATATTTTTTACTCGTTTGATTATGATATGAGTATCGGATATAAGTATCGACTGAATGCGCGCAATTTGAGAACATTAGAAACTACAAGTGTGTTATAGAAAAAATGTGTGTAATAAAAAAGAAGATGTTTTGTTGAAGAGAAACTAGAGTAAGAAATTGTGCGGTATTAAATACAATACTTAACGCATACGAATTAAGGAATTCACGTTCTACGTAACGTATTACGCGTTAATACAAATATGACGGTGGCGTCGAATTTCGCAAATTTTTTTTTTTTCTGTCTCAAGCATGTGCCGGTATTTTTAAATATATATCACTATAATCATGAACTGAAATAGCTGAATAACTGAAATCGAACGCAAGACACTTGAGAACGTTTTCGGTAAAGCTCAAATTGCAAAAAAAAAACCTGAAGATCCTGAAAGAAAAGGTTGGTCTCGCAAAATTGCATTTTTACAATAGAGATACCGTGCTCTGCATTTTTCACTTTGGGCAAGTTTGCGAAACAAACTCTCTCTGTGTTCTTTCAGCAACTTCGCTTCAATTCTAAACAATTACACATGTTAACATCGTTTCTTTTCTATGTTTCTTTTGTTTATTGACTCGATTGTTACGTAGAACGTATTTTACTTTATACTTTTTTTTACACTTTATATTCGTTTCTTTTTTTTTTGTGATTTTTTCTCTTCTTTGTTATGGGTAAAAACATAAATAAAAAAGTTTAAAACAAAAGAAAAAATTGTAAGTAAACACAAGTAAATTTAACTTAATAAAAGAATAGAAAAAAAAAGAAACATAATAAACAGTTGGTCGTGAAATTATCGATATGTGAATAAATATTGAGTGTGTATTCGTAGAGAAAAATGTCTGACAATAAAATATATATATATATGATAAAGTTTAAAAAAAAACGCAGACAAAAGAAAAAATAAAATCGTAATATTTTTATAACTCCAGACGCAATATGTGAAACCGAGTATGTAAAAACTCCGTCATTTTTACAACAGCCAGTGTATCGCTGAGATCTTTTATGCCAGGCACAATTGTGTGTGCGACAACAATCTGATTTGTAACGATGAAATTTCTATTGGCACAATAAACATCTTTATGATTCCTTGCAGGTTTATATATAGCTTTTGCTGAGATCAATATTTCGCGCAGGAAATCTTTTATCTAGCCGTAAAAATGACAGACGTTTCTGCTCGAAGCATCTGTGTGCTGGCGACAATTTCACGTGAACCAACCGTAAATAATAAAACGACGAAATGAAAATAACGAATAAATAAAGACAAATAAAAAAAATAGACGAATCAAACCTTAAACGTATCAGGTATAACCAAAGAAGTTTGCGCGGTTTTGCGCACAAATTTGAAAATGTGAAAAACCACAACAAACTTTTTTGGCTATTCAAATGTAACTTCGTTAAAAATACGAGTTAAAACGCAATCTACTTGAGTTTTTTTCGCATAATAAATCGGTCTTCGTTACGTAAAAAACTTAAATATATAACCTAGTAAAACATTATATAATCAAAAGAAGATACGTTACTTTTTGCTAATGGTCCCACGACGTCCATGATGTGAAGTCCGCATGTTGTGTTTCGCATTGATTTGACGCGAATAATTTCTGCGTGATTTCTTCGTACCCGAGAGTGGGTTTTCCTGGAAGGAGATTCTGAAAGAACAGCTTGTCGTTATTTATTCGTCCCTGAAGTCTTCATCAATTCCTGATGAGTTTTCCTGAGCTCCTCTTTTGCCTGTAGAGAAACATCAATAATCATTGTCGATTAGTTAAAATTCATTTCGATTAGCTTGTGTCGAGCATTCTTGCACAGTCGGAAAAGTTCGCGATGTTGATTTTCCGATTTTTCCAGAGACTTGTTTTTTTGTCATCAGAGTGCGCTTTGGTTTTTGAATGAATTTTCTTTATTTTTCGCGAATTTCTTGATTTTTTATTCTTTGTGTCTCGTGCGACGGTGTCAAATAGTGGCCGTGTGTTAGCCATGAGTTCGGTTTCGAGTAGTGACCGTTTTCCGTCCTTTCGGTTTTTTTTTTTGCGGGAATCGATTTTATAGAATCGTTTTTCTTGGTGGATTTGGTTCGTCGTTAGACGTGATTTTTGCAACTGGGAAGTTCACACATTTACTTTTTGCCGCCGGAGAGTCGCGTGCAAAATATTATCCATCGGATTTGAACGATAAAAGTCTTTTTGGTGTGGCAATTGTAGCTGCAAAATATTCTTGTGTTTGCAAAAAAGTATTTTTGTATTGAATCAAAAAAAAAGAAAGAGAACTCCGCCTGTATTATATTTTAGCGTGATCCAAAGCAACAATATGAGCATTAAGTAAGTGTCGGACGTGTGACTCTGATTTTGTTCGGGGCTCGATGTAAATTGGATCGATGATTTCGTTGATGATTTTCGAACGACATCTGCGTTTTGAGTGTCGATATCTTTCTCGCGCACTTCTCGTTGTCTAGGTTTTTTTTTGTCTCGTGAATTTGCTCGTGATTTTGAGATTTTTTTTTTCGATTTGAGCGCTGCCGTTGCTCCTCGCTAAAAATTGATCAATCGATTCAGGACGATGCGTCTCGAGAGTGTTGACGGTGTGGATGCCGCGTGTACTCGTCGATCCGAAATACCGTGATAATTTCGACCAAGAGCCTTCGATTGTTCGCCAGATGTGAGCTCTGAAAGAAGATTTGTTTTTTTTTTTTTTTTTTTTTTGACGTAATTGAATATTGGTTTTGATCTGCTCTGAAGCCTCGATTTGTCATACATGCCGTGTTGTTGACGTGTGTGCGTCAATCTCTTTGAACCGTAAAATCATAAATCCTGCAGAATTGCATCTATTATCGTGTTTACCGGACGCTTTCGGAAAATTATCGAGAGAGGTTGTGTGCAGACTTGAAAAAAAATCAAATGTATGCTTTTCCGTTTGAGTTAGTAAGTGCGAGCGCGTAGCAGCGCGTGAATGAATGCATCGAGAAGTGTGAAATGCTCTTTTTTCTTTCGCGTGGAACGCGACGTTTGTGAATGTATCTCTGTTTTGTGAATCCGATACGTGCGAAACCGTTTAAATAGGCGTCTTGCCGCGCCTGCCGTTTAATTAATTGTTCCTTGCGAAATTATTCCTCGTGTGAAATCAGCGCCTGTTTCGCGGCGCGTAAGTTTTAAGCGAACGCCAAAGATTGCGCCAGGTCGGAAGTCGGGAGGAAATGACCGGAGAAACGTCCCCGTGCCTTGAGATCTTCAGACTTGAATTTTTCGCGCTTTTGCGAAATTATGCGGAGTGCTGTTGCGAAAGTGCGCGCTCTTCTTTTCTTCTCAAGGAGAGACGAGAGCTGCGTGTGTGAGATGATCCTGAAGTGTGTCGCGTGGTGCACGCGCTGTGAAGAAACTTTCGTTGTTTTTTTTTTTTTCCAATATGCAATTTCGGAGAACTTCCATCGAATGTTTAGCGTGAAGAATTTCTTTCAACGCGATTGTCAGGCGTGATATGGAAAGGCAACGTTATTTTTTGTTCCTAGAAAAGATCGCGAACTCTGTGGCGAATTTCGCGGTTTACGTTTCGAAAGAGTGACTTTCGATATTTTCTTCGAGTATGCGTTTTTGGTTTTTTTTTTTTTTTTTGTTTTTGATACATCTGTAACGAGGATTTTAACGGATGCAGCCTTTTTGCCAGCCATTGAAGTTGCCCGGGTGTGGTACAATTTTGATGAAACGTTAGACGTCCGTGTTGTTTGCGCGGTTGTGAGACGTCTGTGAAAATTTGAACTTTCTCGAGAGGCGGGAGAAACGTTACATTAGATTTCATCCAAATCAAAAAAAGATGCTACTTTTGCTTTCGAGATCGAAAGATTCGCTCGGTAGTATAGACAGATCGATAGAGAGCTCGCATGCTTCGAGGATGCTTCGTTCGAAGATGCTTTTCAGTGTGCAAGATAAAAAAATCATCGTTTGTCTCAGGCTGGCCGGGTAGACACGTGAAAGCCTGTTTTTTGTTCGCCGTTTGTGCAACTACGTGAATGCCGCGACAATTGGAATAAAAACTAAAAATTCCATTTATATAAATAGCAATAATTCTGCGAGCAGTAGAATAAAAGCTGAAGGATGAAAAACGCGATCGTCGCCTCTTGAAGCTCCGACGATCCTCCCACGATCGTCGGAGATACGAGATCGCCTTTAAGATACTTCTTGTGTTCTCTTTTCTTCTTATCCGCTTCTCCGTTCTTGTTTTGGCTCCTCGCCGGATGATCGGTTTCCTCTTGACGCTGGAGTCCGGCTGCACCGGTTGATTTTGGTCCTCCTGTGCCGTCCCGTCGACGATTGATTGGTTGTCCTTGTGGTTTTCCTCGACTGCTGCCTCGTAGCCACGAGTCGTCCGTGTGGTGAGACCTAGAAGGGTGTGAGCGTTAGCTACGAAAAAAAAACACACAAGGACCGGTTGTTCGCTTTTTTTTTTTTTTTTTTAATACGGAAATTCTAATCTACTGCTTTTCTACCAAATGCTCTTTGATGCACGTAACGCTAATGAACCTAATTAATAATGTTAATCTATATAAATTTTTCTTCGAGATGTTTGGATTTAATTGGAGTGGGCTCGCGAAATGTGTGTGCATGCGCGATCGTCTGCAAGTTTCGTCTTCGAATCGTCGCGAAGGGAGGCGAGAGATCGGTGCGATGCACATTTTGTTTTTCCTCTATTATTTTCACGCAATTTTCTCCTCGGGAGGATTCTGTACGTCTCTCGACTTCTGGAAAGGATTTTCTTCGACGAAGAATTTCAATCGGTCGGTGCGAGAGTCGGTGCTTCTCGATAAAGTTGCAATTAAAACGAAACGAGATTTCAGACTGGCATCCAATCATCACGTATTGGGTATTTTCTTCTTCGCGAGCAGATGATTTGGAAATCAGCTCCGCGTTGATGCTAAAGGGGACGAGCTCCGGATATGATTTTTGAACATTGAGAACCAAACGTCAATGCGGAAAATTCCGGAGTGAATGTAAGATTTAATTACTGAGCGATGTGTCAAATTTCGGAGAACCACTAATTAGATACTTGGGCAGATTTTTCGTAAATGCGTTTAGTTCGTGAGGTGATCAAAGCGTCACATGCCGCTTGATTTTAATATATTTTCCTCAATTATCATCATCACCAAGTGGTCACAAATATATATATTCAATATTATTGTGAAATTGGACTATAATTTGTAGACGAACTGTCTAAATATTTTTCTATCACAGTCAAACGTGTCTTTTTTTTTCAGCTTTTCAACTGCGACAATTTATTCATGAGTTGAGATTTTGTACACGCATGTTCGATTTCTTTTCGGAATGTTGCGCCAAATGTTCGCGCAAATTTCTCACAGCTGTGTTTGATCATCTTTCAAGGAAACGGCATCGAGAATCTGAATCGTTAAAACATTAAATATTAATCCGAACAGCTGTTAAACAAGAGGAACGCGCCTCGATGTAAACTCGTTTTTTACTGCGACTTTTCTATAGTTTTGTACTTTCAGTGATTGCGATGAGTTTTAATATAAATCTAAATAAAACGCACACTATATATATATATACACCTATGTATGAGATTTCTCTCAACGAGAATGATCGAGTAAGACGTCGAGATAAACTGCTCGTTCTCAGTGACGGACAACAAGTTAGACCAGTTGATGAAATGCCGAAGTAATCACACGCGTGCGGCGAGGGAACAATTATAAATCTCATTGTCAGTAGAATCGTATTGTTAGTGACGTTGATCGCTAAGCGATCGCTTTAGAGTTTAGAAATTCGACCGGAAGCGCGGAACAGCTAAACAAAATGCACGCGGCGCAAAAAATTGAATCGACGAGGCGTGGAAGACGAGGAATAAAAATCGGATCGCGGTTGGATGTCGTGGAAATTAAAAAAAAATATAAATTATCCGATGACTAGAACTAATTAGTAATCGCAAAGGAGGTTCTGACCGTTTCTTTTGTAAGATTTGTAATTTTTTGAGTTACAGTTCCGTTTTCTATTTAAATCTTCAACGTGGACCTCAGCAACGAATGAGCGGAGCCGAATTCGAAACAGAAATTGATCTTCGGTTCGATTCCGTTTGAACTCTCGCGAATTTATCGTGATTTGTTTCTTCGTTTCAACACAAATGTAAAGATGATACTCCCTGAAGTTCGTATATGTATAATTTTCCATCTTTTTTTACTACATCGCCCGATCATACTTCTAGCGTTTGTTTTTGAAGACACGTTTTACATCTACAGCAATTTTGGAAGAAAAACTGTTATTACCAACTGCGAACTTGTATCTATATCAAATTGTACATTTTCAAAGGACATTTAATATTTTAATGATTCAGATTTAAAAAATCATATCTCAAATCTTTTTTTTCTTGACTATTTCACAAGTATCGATAACATATTTTCAAGATTATTTCTTCACGTAAATGTCATCTGCGTTTTTTTCGGTGTTATCCGTTCTTCTCGTAATGCAAACGTAGTGCTGGTTTTTTTTTTTAAATAAATGTACGTAAACAACGAAGAAGCGCGCTCTCTTCATGAGAGAGAGAGAGAGAGACGCGTCTGTTTTTGCAAAGCTGTTTTTTTCTACTCTTTCTACGCCCGAGTCAGACGATTATCGCAAAACAACTAGTTCACGATACATAATCTTTGTTTTTCGAGGAGTGGAGGTCAAAGATCATATCTTCTAATGACGCTGCACATTTGCCAATAATCATGTCGCTGATAAAAACCAAGAATGATGCTATTTTTGAGCGCAAGATCTCAGGAAATTTTACAGTTGTCGAATTCACGTTTCTATTTTTTTTTTTTTTTCAAGATACAATACAAAAAACGTGGTAGAGATTGAAATTTGTAGATTCTTTTTGCAACCTGAATACACGTGTAACAAATCTTTCGTTTAGCACAATTTTCACAAGAAATCTCGAAGTTTACGTTTGATGTAGTTTATACATATATATTATCACAAAATTATATATAAAAAAAATATATATATATATAAATATATACAGATATATCGTAACATATACATTATTGCGAGCAGATGGCAGATATGCAATTTGCAAGATCTGAATTAAAAAAAAGACGCGCAGCTTCACGTGTGTGTGTGTGTGTGTGTATGGTTTTCAAAAAACACAAATATACATCCACTGGTGCTCGCGCTTCGCATAAAGAGAAAAAAACAAACAGAGAGAAAAGAAAGAAAACAGAAAAGAGAAAAATCTTCACAGAAGAGAAGGGCGCAGAAAGTGTAGCCGAGAAGGAACAGACTTAAGCGAAGAATCAAAAGCTTCGTTAGGTTTCTCTATATACAACCGGAACAACCGGCCCCGGAAAAATACCTGGAGAGAGCACAAAAAAGAGAGCGAAGCGTGAATCGTGAGAAGAGAGAGCGATGGTGCGGCCGCAGGAGAGAGAGAAGACAATGAAGTCGTGTGTTGCTGCTGTAGTGCAAGATGTTCGTGGACCGTGGGACCTTCTTGCGATGTATTATACGGATTTTTAGTTAGTCCCTTTTGGATTTTTTCTCTCTTTCTCTTCTGGGGAGAACGCGCATAGATCACCGAATGGCGAAGGGAGCGAAGGCGAAGTGACGAATACGTATACATATATATATATATATATATATATACACCTTTTGTACGAACAAAAAGGCAGGAGCACATGTGGTGGTCAAGGTGAAACTTTTTTTTTGTCGCTCGTTAAGTTCTTGTGTTCGCGTGTGATGGCCGCGCGCGACAATGCTGATGAATTCGCTCTTTGTCGCGAGAATCCGGTCTGATTATTCGCGTTTCGATGTGTCCGGAATAGGACACATGATAAAATCCGGAAGTTTTTCTCTCGCTAACGATCAAGTTGACGCGATGGACCGGTGTTCGGTTTTTCAGATCGTTGCGGAATCGTTTCGATGTTCTTCTCAATTTACTGATCTATCACGCCGATCGTAGGTCACTTTCTTGAGGATCGTCCTGACCGCCTCGATAAGTTGCATACAATTGCGATTTACGCGGATTAATTATAACTTTTGCAACTCGCGTGAACCGGAAATGAAACAGCAATCGTATTGTCTTCTCAGATGAGACAATAATTTAGTTCTCGGAAACTGTTTCTTCGAACGATGAATCTCGAGGCTTTTCCGTTAATTTGTCGTTGGGATTTTAACGGGACAAATAATTTTGGAGAGATTTCGAGACCGGCATGACGATTAGTTCTTGCAAACTTGTTTCTCATTACTGTTTGCTATATATTTCATTATTGATAGAAAATTTCTTGGAGTTCGGAATTGAGTCATTAGCATTGTGGTGAACTTCGAGACCGAACGAGTATCGCTAAAAATAATAGAGAACTGTCCATACCTGGGTGAAGTTTTTGTAGTTATTTCTACAACGATCTCAAATAAATATTTTTTTTTCATATAAACGTGTGCTGTTTAAGTTTTATTCATTTGATAATTTATATATTTCCATTGCAATATCGGTATAGCGCGTTAACAATCAGTTTTAGAAATCCAAAAGAGTTATCTATGAATCATAATATAAATTGCCAATCAATGTTCTATTGCAGGTTGTTGTTGAAAATCGCAATGGCCGTAATGTAATTTTATTTAGCCGAAATTATTCTTATACAAGAGAGTTTAATAAATGGGCCCACACTGAAACCTTGGAGAGTCTGTCATACTGATTTGAACCATAAAAAAAAAAAAACAACAACAAATTTGTGTGATTCGTGGTTTGGCAACAGATTTTTCACAAGAAACAATTTTCGATGTTTTCTCATAATGGAACCGATTTCAGAAAAGTATCGTAATGCGAATTTGAACAATTTGTTATATGCATATCGTTCGCCCTTACGTGCCAGTCGAAAGTGTTTTACACACATATTTACGAACTATTATTAAAGCACAATTTATTTCAGCAGGCATTTCTTACTGTTAAAAATTACAATTAATTGAAACAGAGTAAATTTCTCGGTTGTAATGTAATAGAAGCTTGACAGACAGATTTATATATATTTTTTTCATGGATTTTCTGTGGTTTTCGTGGAAGTTTAAGTTTAGTTGGTCGATGTATAAAGATTTAAATGAATTTGTTAATATATATATATTATTTGCCACGATGTAGGTGTGTGAATGACATTCTCAGTGATGGTATGAAACATATCAACTCTTTTGGATACTTTTTGCATTGCATTCGAAAAAGGCCAATTCTCTCGCGTGTGAACACATTCAGTGACCGAATCAATGCAGTGTTCTTATCCCGATTTCGTATGCACCGATACGATCAACATGCTCTTACTTCCGTTTTATTAATACCGTGAACGAAAAAAAAACCGATTCCTTTCACGCTGATTGAATACAGCAAACAGGTGAAACAACTGTCCAATCGTTGTAACATCGATATATAACATTAAATAATCAGTTTTCAGAAATCCAAAAGAGTTATCTATGAATCATTATATAAATTGCCATGTTCTATTGCAGGTTATTGTTGTTGAAAATCGTAATGGTCGTTTTATTTATCGCCGGATATATTTTATTGGCATCTGCTCGATTTCAAACTAGTTTTGCGTTCAAATTATGTGAATCATTCGACAAACTTTTTTTTTCCCATAGGTATATCGAACCCCGATTTTTACACACATATTGCATATTCAAAACTACGTCTCTGAATATTCAAGTATCTCTACAATATGGTTTTTTTCCAGATTTATAATGTGATTTGAATGAAATTTAGATCTGCTTTCTTTTTCCCTCGCGTGTGTTACGTGAATAAAATAACAACTGTTTTTTTACATTTCAGAATTGGAATAAGTATCTATATTTTTTTGTGTTTTGCTTCTTTTCGCGTTGTTTGAACAAAGTCTTACAATTGGTTTTTGTCGTTCTGCTATCTCTATTAAATTTCATGCTCGAATGCCGATTATGACAATTATTGTCTTTTGTTCCGGAATATTTTTCTCAATACACGTGAGTCGAATTAGAAAAAATAAAAAACGACTTTCATAAATTTTAAGATTTCACTATTTATTTATTTATTCTTTTGTAAATAATATATATCTTCTGCGATTATTAAAATAGCTGTTTATCAATCAGTTTTTTGTGTTTGATTAGATTTTCGACAGTGAAATCAACCATATGTTCAACTGAAAGCATTGTAAAATTGGAAGTAGTTAATTTTGTAACATGAATGCTTATTTCTTCGAGAAGATTGCTTTTGAAAATTACTTTTAAACTGCAAAGAATTAATATATCCGCTTTTTTTACTGTCAAGAGATAATCTCTTATTTTTAACTGTCGAGACTTAAATATCTGTGTTGTGATTATGATAACAGTTTTGATAATATTGAAAATTTGATTGTCTATAAATTTATACTCTCTTCGGACTTATAATGCAATATGTCATGTAAAGTGAGCATGTCGTCGATACCAGCAAACTTTAAAAACATTTACTTAAATTGTACATACATGCGTTTTTAATCGAAAATGCGTTTAATTAGACAATTAATTTTTAAATTACCAGCATAGTTTATTGTCGAATATATTCAATCAAAATTTTCGTAAAATTATTATTAGAATATAAACTTCTTTCGATAACTGCTATATATTTCTCAGATGTATTTAAGTTTTTGTAAAAATAATTCTATTGTTTTCTCTCCAAAACTGTTATTTCTTGTTAGTGTTATAATCTTTTTTTAAGTAAAGCGTCTCTGCATTAATTCTCTGTTTTTCGATGGCGATAGATTCGAATCAACTTCGAAGTTTCCAAAGTTTCATCAAATCTTTTTTTTTTTTTTTATTATTACTTTTTATTAAACTACAGCAGGAAATTATATACAGCACACGTTTAAAATACTATTCGCGCGATCACACGATCAATTTGGAAAAAAGAACAATTTTTCGTATATATTATAACAGTTTTTTTATGTCACAATTGGGAACGGAAAAATAAGAGAGACATTTCGCTTTGCTTGAATCTGCACAATTTTACCGAAACTCACTGTATAAGATATTTTTGGAAGACCAATTTATCTTTGTGTACGTGAAAAAGTTTCGCGTTACGTTTTTGTTGACACGCGTAAATAAATTTGCGCGTTACATTTTTTTTTTTTAATATTTTCCGGTCTGATGCGGGACATGATGTATAAATATTCAACGTGATGCAGTGATGTGTACGCATGCATGATGTTTCTTCGTTATTAAGCATTTCGTGATAGTAGAGCGAGCATATGATGGTGACAGCAGCAGTTTGAAGTAACGAGAGAATCAAATGCGCACACATTTGACGTAATGACATCAACCGCATGCATTTGTCTTAGTTTATACAGACTTAACAACAACACCGATAAGTCTGTACACATTCATAGCTGTTGATCGATGTCTAAAACTACGTTTTTATGGGATGACGTAAGTTCGGGAAGATGTATATGATGATCAGCAGCGGAACAGGTTCTGAAGAATCTATGGGTAAAAAGCGGGGAGTATGTGATCGTGATGTCACTACTCTCGTAGTCTCGAAACGAGGATAAAAATCGCAACATTCCAATGAGTTGCAAATTGCGCGCGACACTCGAAAATTTGTATATAAAATTTATCGCGTCACGAACGATTCACTGTCACGATTTTTCACGGAAAAAACATTTTTCTTGCGAAAACAAAACATTCGTACAATTAACGGATAGTCTTTGCGGATTTCACGTGAGTAGTGAGATAACGTTTTTTTTTTTGCTACAAAAGAAGCGGACAGAAGAAGAAGCGTCTATTTTGGTTTTTGAAGAATCGCTGTTGCACAAAAAAAAATGCAAATTCGATCGGAAAGATGAAACGGAAGACTGTAACTGAGAGAGAATTGAATTTAACACAATGAACGAGACGAAAGAGAGAAAGATCAGCAAAAATTTACAGTTACATTTTGAGAAGATATTAGTGCTTGGATAGAGTAGGTCCGAATGATCATTTGTTTCGCGTGCAACTCGAAATTTCGGTCGTAGATTCACGCTATTCTGTCTCGCGAATTTGTTCTCGAGATTCGACACAATTTTGCTTCGGTTTTTCATGCGTTCACTTTGATCCTTTCTACCTGCCCGAAAATTTTCACACATTAAATATATATTTATATATGCCGTTTGACAGAACTCAGAAACACCGTGTTATACGTCAAAATAACGTACGTCTGCCTATATCGCAAACAAACTTGGTAAAAACGTACCAATTTTAGCGTGCGTCGGTTGAACAAACGTTAACAACAATTAACGTAGCGTATCTCGATATATCTGCACATTTGTTTTTTTTTCTCGAATGAATTGCGACATTTGTACGCGTAATTTTTCGCGATACGTTCTTCGATTAGATAGAATTTTACGTACAAGTGCAGAGATAATGATCTTAATAAACATAACTCATCACACTCGGAGTGTCATTTGAACAAAACATTTGAATTTGTTTGTTCACGTCTAAATATATTCGATATTTGATTATTTTCGCAGATAAAAAACACGGCTGATAATTCATTGCGTGCGGACGGTTGAGGTGCAAATTTTCGGTTTCACGAGGCAGAACGTCGAGGATCCGCGCGCGAGAGGCCGAAAGCTTGAATTTAAGCGCGACTTTTAGCATAGTCTATCGAAGCACCAAGATCACGTGCCAGGACAACAAAAACCGAAACTATACTCACCATCGTGAATAGTGACGCTCCGATCGGATCTGCGACAGAAAAACAAAGGGGCGATCGCCGATTAGATATGATGATTGCGGTCCACTTGGTCTCCTCTTCCTCCTCCTCTTAATCCTCTTCTATCTTCGAATTCTCCTCGACCGTGACCGGGAGACGGTCGATGGCCGAAGGAGACCGTGACCTCTCTCTGAACGTTGTTCGCGGTGTTCTGTGGTCATTGCAGCTCGAACGGGCCCTTATATACTCCATCGGGACCCTTCGCGTGCTCGCGTGCACGTGGGGGTTGATAGGGGCTCTTGAGGGGATGGTCCTGGGAAAACGGTTCGAACGCACCGTTCCTTTTCAGGTGCGGCTTCCCCTCTTGCCGTCTTTCTTCCTTTCATCGAGAAGGAAGAGATCGCGCGCGCTCGACACGAGAGAACATCCCCCGTTCCGAACACGTTCCTTTACCTGTTTCTCCGCGCGTGCAACGCGCGGCCGACGGTTTCTTCCTTGAAGTTTTCTGCCCTAAAGCGGCGAGGGGTGTTAGTCACCCCTGAAATCACGAGGAGGGAGCGAGGAGCTCCAGGTGTCGTCGGAAAGATAAGCCTACACTTTTGAAAATTTCGGCCGAATCTCTGTCGGTTACGTACATACATCGGAGAAAACTTCCGTGAGATACCGCGTGTGTGCGTGAAAAATAATCTCCAGCTGGAGTAACGCCGGAGATGAGATCTATTCGCGTATTGTCAGAGTTTGCTGAAGCAATTTTAGAATAAAATTCAAAAGATCTGAATGTTATTTTCTTCTAACTACTAAAAAACGAAGAAAAATGATATTTTATAATTGCGACGCTGTTTTTCCTTAATTAAGAAACGGGAGATAATTATATTACCAAGAATATTAGACTATGCAATGTAAAAAAAGCAGTACCTATAGCAGTTTTAAATCTCCGAGTTAAAAACCACACGTCACATTTTCTCATTTTAAATACCCGGAACATATTATTGACGATCGGAGTTAAAACTCGTCGATCTTAATGTGAGTCAGAGAGAAGAGGAAGATTTATTATTGCCGCAATAATGTCGCAAAGACATAAAGCGTGCATATTTTGTTTTACATAATTTTGAAGTCGCTGTTACCTTTTTGTCCGTTATACCCATCCCTTTGCATGATATATGACGCGTAAGAGATACCGGTTTAACGTTCGTGTGTCGTAGCAGCTAAATCGATTTCCTTTTTTTTTTTTGCACATCTCAACGATTTCTTCAACCCTTTAATAGGCACGGATCCAGTTATGTAAGTTTCATCCGTTGACCGTTTCTCTCGGCGGACAGTTATCTTCTTTCCTTCCACCCTTTTCGAACTTATCGTCAACGGTGAGCGCGCGCGAGACTTGTCGAAAAACTAAAAAAAGAAAGAACCTCCAGACTGATATCTTGTGAAATAGTTTACTCGGCTTTCTCACAGATACTACTGAAATGTTTTCTTTGACGAGAGAAAAAGAATACATGTAATTCAAGTATTTTTTTTTTTAACTTTTAAACGGGAGATCCTTCAGGATCTTAGGTAGTTTTTAAACTTTGTGCAAAGTTCAAAAAGTAAATTTTGTTTTAAGTATTTTAGTTAATACATTTAAAGATCTTTAAATTTTATATGTTCTTAAATACAGAAATACATATGCAATTATTTTTTAATAAATATTATAATTTCCTAATTACAATAAAGAAAATATCTTGTTTCTGGGAAAAGTGTTGAGAACCCGTACTTTAATATACTATAATAGCGCAAGTATCTTATGCGTCATATAGTGGCTGCCGAAAGATCAAAGCGGTGATGTGCATGATTTTTCAGAAAGCATCAACACGCGCCACCCGCAGCACATCACACCGATACGGTTCCCGATGAGAATTGATTTGTCGACAATTCGGACAAGATCGTCGATGAATCATTTGGCAAGAACAGTTAAGTGAATTCTCGTCAACGCGCTATACGTTACTATGCGGGTACCGACTAGTCACTAGGGGAGATTATATTGAGATAATTGGTTAATGACCAAGTTCTGATCTGTAGCGTAGTTAGAATGGTGCAAATACCAATTCAAATTAAGCACGAGAATAACAAAAACAGGAATTTTCGACGCAATTTATCAGTCTGTTAAACGCCAGTGTTATATAAAAAACCTGAATTTATCTAATTACAGCTATAATTTATTTATTTCTGATTTATTTTGCAATGATTTCTTTAATTAAATCCAAAGAAGAGCAAAGGAGTTTCTATATGAGATGCTAACTAAGCATCCGATATAGATTTTTCAAATTATACATTTAATTGAATTATAATTTAGGAAAACAAATATATTCTGCACATATATTTAGCTCTTACTGACTTTATTACTTTTCTTAGTTGTTCTGTAATTGAATATTAGAGAGTCTTAATTATGGAATTTGTACAATTTGAATGTATTTTTTTTTTATTAATCTATACAAAAATATTTAAAGAAAAAATCCTTGTAAATTTTCAATTATTCGAATCAATTTCTGTTATCAAACAAACAAATATAGAAAAAAATATTTGTTTACTTCATAGTGCAAGAAAAACACTGGAAATATGACAATTATTTAATATGATCGCAACGCGATCTAAAATCAAAATTTCTCGTTTCCTCTCCGAAAATTGACTTTTCCGTTTAGACTTTTCCATTAGACAATTCGATCAAATTGGTCTTTATTTTATATTACTTGTTATTTCCGATAAGGCAGATGGCCGGAAGTGTCCACTTTCTCGGTACGGCGCGGATAGTTATTTATGCAACATTTAACTCGCTGTACCCTATAAGGGGTGACCGCCAAATCTGGGGTGGGAAACGAATATACATGCTTCGGCATTTTCTGCATCTCCCTATGTATTCTCACGCAAGCGTCGATACGAATAAAAAGCTACCTGTACAATCGTGTCGTTTTTCAAACAGGTACATACACACATATGTATGTACGTGTGTGACTTACTCATACTTGCACACTGTATGATCTCATTTGCCCGTGACGTCATTATTGTGCAGAACGCGTGATGTATAGTAACGGTTTGGTGATTTTCTTATAAAACAAACGTTTTTAAAAAGCAATTAATCGCGATATATATTTACTGCATTTCTCTTTGCGTCGTTTCTCGCGATTTTTTTTAGAATTTATAAAACACTATGTATAATTTCTTTATTCTTATCAGATTTTGCAAATATATGGTATATTATTTTAATGTATATTACGTCGCATTTTTGAAAGAAAACAATAGCTACCTTTTTCAACTTGCTTTTTACGGTAACGCGTAGAAATTCAAAATTCTCTGTAAGGTTTCAGAAAGAATTTAGAAATCCATATAAAGCTATTTCTCTTTCTCTCTCGCTTTGTATAGGTAATTCGGTATCAGCATGACGAGCAACGAAGGGGGAAAGAAAAATATATATGTACTATTCCTTGAGCCCTTCGACCTTTCGACCCTTTAGGTCTCTCTGATCCTGATCCAGACTATGAACGCTATTGCACAATCGCCTGTTTTTCGCGCCCGTACATTTCTATACTCACATCTGCCTTATGTTCTCACGCTATGTTCCTTGCAGCCTAGAATCTTTGAGCAATGACGACGCTCTGTTATTTCGAATGAAGGGATTAAAACTAGCAATAGATTTATAAAAATACTTTTCTAAATTTTTTACGTATATATTGTTTTTATAACTATTAGAAAAGTTTAAAAACTTTTTCTTTTATATAAGTCCAGATGTATTTTTGTTTCTTTTGATAGTAAGGATATTAGAAGAATAATGTAATATCGATTATATTCGAGTGTTTTTAAAAATATAAAAATTTATTACATCATATAAATTATATAAAAGATTATAAAGGTAATTGCACATAACTTATTCATATAAACACATGAGTATTATTTTTCCCAATATTTTTCAGTCACATTAACCATAAATCATTCTCAGTAGCGAAATTAAATATGTATAAAAATTGCACCTTTCTCCCTCCTCCCCACAATCATAAATAATATTTTAAAACTCCCAAGATTCCATCCACCGTAAATGATGCATCGAGCTGTCGGGATCCATAGCGGACGGGCCGTCCATTCCGTAAGCCAACGGCGAGAACAGATAAAAACTGCAGCAACAGACGAGATCAAGAGATTTCGATAAAATTTTTTTCGCAAATACATGAATGACGAATTTTTATTTTAACAACGTCTACCTGTATATTGTGCCGGAAATTACGGTACCCAGAATAACGTGGTAAATCGTATTGCCCACTTTATTGGGAAACAAGAGCAAGAGACTCTCGATAATGTGATTCAGTGTGATCCCAGTCAGCATGGAGCTGTAAAGCAACGCTGGAAAGTAATGATGAAAATACAGCACGCGCGTCATCGCCCAGAACGGCGCGTAATGCAAGAGCCATCCGACGAAAAGCCATATGCCGGCGTGCTGTATTTTACTTCGCTGCTGGAGCACGACAACGTCGTCGACGCGTCCCCGTTGCTCGCGCACGGCAGCGTAGATATAAAGAATCACATATATCACAAGGAAGACTATGTTCCCCCACCAAATCACAGGATTGCCGAGCAGATATATTCTTTGATTGTTTCCGGAGAAGAATTGCCCCTGAGGATGAGAGGTCGCGCGCTCAGCATTCGTCACGCGAGAGCGATATGTCGCAGGAGAGAGAAATAAACGTAATAATTTACCCTGTAATTTATAGGCCATTGCCACGGTCGAGAAGACACTTCTCCTTCTTTGACCTTTAAATCCGAATTTCCTTGCAACATCACGGCGTGCGACTCCAAAAATCTATCGAGGAAACCCGGCGCGTAAACTTGAAAGCTGACGTTCGGTACTAATGAGAAAAATGTACTAATGATAAATAAACGTTCTCTTAATTAGCAGTGAACAATTCAAACAACTCGCTTACATTTGGCGTATTGATTATCCTCGATGTTCCACAATGCGTTTTTGTCTCTCATATTGGGGTTGCAGGAAATCTCCTGTTGACTATATCCCCTGTATTGAACAAAACGGTTTACTTTGTTTCCTTATGGTTCTGTACGAAATACAAGAAGAAATCATTGAATTATTAACCATTTCGGTAACGTCTTGCCACTGCAGGTTAGCACGCAATGATGAAGATAATGCACAAATTTCAATTTGCTCGTCACCGTTTCCACAACATCACCATCCCTTCCGTTCGTTATCAATATTTTCCAGACATCGTTAGCGTCGCCTGTGCCGTTCTAAATAAGAAGAAAAAAATTCGATCGAATTGACAGAGGAATTGCAGGGATCAATGTATGAATTGTCGCGTATCGTCTTACTTCTCCGTATCCGGTAACTTGATAGTGCTTCTTCGAGATCGGCGCGATCTCTTTGTGCGAGTGTAAATTTCGTCTCGTGATAACGTGCTCCAGACGAATAAGATCGCCGTGTTTAACTAATTCGGACTCGGCTGGTATCGCGTCCGTGTCGAATTTTTTCACCAGCCACAAGTTGTTATCATCTTTGTGAGAATAAGTCGTGATCTGAAATCGCGTTGCGCGCTCATAGCATTACGTATACAGTCATTGCTTTTTAGATAAGTTACTAGTAGTATGTTGAACATTTCGATAACAGCACAAATTTATTATCTCTTTTTTTTGATAAATTTATTATTTATTAACCTGCTGCTGTCTGGCACCGACTCCCTCGGGATACAAATGCCAGTGGGAGTGCAAATAGCCGCCTCCTGTGCGATGATTCTTTAACGTGATGGTAGCGCCGTAAGCCAATTGCCGCGGCATTGTCGCATTGTACAACGAATTCCCACGTAACAGCGATTGAAATTCGGAACTGTAGAAACCATCGCCACTTCCGCTAAACAAAACACGTACGCACTTTTATCATCGGCTGTTTGGACGGTGCGACGGTGATAGTTTTTATGTATTATACACAGGATGTCTTGAGAGGAACGAGGAAAAAACGCGTGTTAGTTGGGAGCTGACATTAAAGAGGGAAACGGCACCCTGTATATCGTGACGCGACATGATTTTCCTTACCTTTTATTCAAAACGGAAAGATGAATATAAAAAAATAGCATGTAAAGTAAAACCGGTAATAGGATGAGACATAAGCACCGCGCTAACAAATGCTTCCCCACATAAGACTGCAAAAAGCAAATAAAAATTGTTCTCTTTGAGAAACTCTCATACTAACTACATAGATTTTTTTTTTACTATCATTGTGTTAAATTAAGAAACTTCATAAGATATTAAACGTTGATTTAATCGCAGCAATGCAAAAACACAAGCTATAATTTTTTATCTTGATATTAAATATTGTCGAGTTACTTACAATAGGCTTGGACAAATCCCCCAACTCTCGCCAAAGTTCGTACGCGGTATAAAGACCTACGAGCAACACAACAAAGAGCCCGACGAATTTCACGCTGATCGTGCACGCGAGCGAAGCACCGGTGAACGACAACCACAACCACCAGGACCACGTGAACGGTCGGTCGCGCAACGACGCCACACGCGACATGCCCCACGTCGCGCACATCATGAAGCACAGTAATATCGGATCCAGAAGAATGTACTGATTCAACGTCAACATACCGACATCTGCGTCAGAAACGACACTTATTTTGTAATTGTAGTGTGTTAATTAAATTGTGCACGC
>QVOB01018330.1:0-24269 GCA_014839585.1 Pseudomyrmex concolor | reverse complement strand
ATATATATATTATAAAGAGTGCGAGGGAAACAAATTATATTTCACATTTTATTAAAATATATGATGAAATATACGAATCGTACACTATGATTCTTCATGAGAAAAACATCATTAATCATCTCTTAGCTCCCGTTGTACTCGCACCTTCGTGACCTGCTACCGAGACACACCCTACAATACTTTTGTCATTTCCGCATGGTTTCCCGTGGGTGCTCCCGATATATCGTCACAATTCATTAGAAGACACGCCAGCACAAATATGTACATACATATATATATATATATATATATATGCACACACACACACACACACACATATACGTACTTTTATTTTATATATACTTTATATTTTACTTTTATACGTGTACTTTTTGTTTTATATAATTTTTATCACATCTCTTCAAAGATATTTTAACTCGGCGGAAGATAACGTTTAATTCTGAAAATAAAGCAAAAATTGACGCGACGCATGATTGATACGAACTGATACGCGTTTTATTATCGAAGATAAAAGCGAAAGCTGTTTGTTTTAATCGCATGACTCAGCAAACGGTTTTGTCCAACGTTGTTGTTTTTTCCCAGGAATGGAAGCGCTCATGTCTGAATTTTTCAACGACACAACTACCGCGTTTTACATCATCCTGATAGTTTGGCTCGCCGATCAATACGATGCTATCTGTTGTCACACATCGCTTACAAAGAGACACTGGTTAAGGTAAGTGATTAATTTTTTTTTCTCCCTGCCTCCTTTCCAAAAATTATTAATATCACATTTTGGCATGATAAAAGAGGCATCGCGGGGCATCTATCTCACAAAAGACAGAATGATTGGTAAAGCATTTAATTAAGAAAGATTAAGGATTCTACGAAGTAATGAGCCTCGTGTCTGTCGCGGATGGCAACTCGCGCTAGCGAACGATTTTCTTTGCTTTAATCCTCGTCTAAAACCCACCGACCATTTGTCCTGACACCTCTCTCTTTGGAGTAGGGTGTTTTGATAATGATTATTTTTATAATTATTATCAAAACGATTGCAAAAAACGTGTAATCATTCACGACAGAATTTTTTTACGCTTTTCTCACACTCCGAATAGCCTAATTAAGAACGTTGGTTTCTCTTTAACAATTCTCTGGGAACACGTGATGCGCTTGATGCTTCCTATCATTAAGCGCACCTTTGCGGCGCGATTAAGGTGAACTCAATCAATCAAGGGAGGGACTCCCTTTCCATATGAAGGGCAGAATCCGCGCGTTGATCTTGTCGCTGTATAAACGCGCGACGATATCGATGCACATTTCGTAAACATCGAACGGCAATTCGCTGATTCAACAATCCGGTTGATCCTATACACAGAAACGTCAAAGCGAAGCGAGGGCTCTCCGGGAACTTCGCAATAGAGATTGCGAAGCTTTACGCTCAGTGTAGCTTAGACCTCCGGGAGGGACTGCGCTACGAGAGGCAATTTCCCTGGACGAATGAAGGTTTAGAACGGTACATTAGAGACATTAGGTGACGATTAAACAAAGCTGTCGCCAACGACGAACTTATACTGATCCGGGGGGAGTTGCGCGCGGCGAATCCAGTTGCGGATGCCGGTTGCGATACCGACGACGCAATGGACGCAGATTACGTTATTATCGGTGTGTTTCACGCGAGAAACGCTGAAATTATTCTGAATTATAAATGTCTCGGAGATCTGCGATAAGAATCGATTTTTGTTCCTCACAAAACAATTCTCTCGAGGTGATACTTTTTTTCGCGCAAAAATAAATTTTGAAATGTGATTTCCGTGAGAGATTTGTCTCGAAAAGAGATCTCTCAGATTTTAGCGGTCTCCCTCTCTTCAAAAAATTCACTTAGTCAATCAGTTAGTTTTTTCTCAGAAGAGTTTGCCTCGCGAGAGAAATTTATGCACGGTCTCGCGTCTCCGATTTGTATCGGAGTTGTATCGGTTTTAGCGAGAGCGTCTCGCGCCGGGCGGAATCTCTCCCGAGGTTTGTAGTCTCGGAGTGGGAGATTGGAAACGGATCATTAGAACCGGCATTAGCAACAATTAAATAGATCTGACGTCGGTAATGGTATTCGAGACTCCACAGTGCGCGCGTCGCGCATCCCCTCTCTCTCTCTCTTTCTCTCTCTCTATCTATCTCTGACTCTCTCGCGTCGTATCTTCGCAGGACAAGTCTTCTAATACGGGATTTACACTGAGGTGTAATTAGGATCAATTCTAATCGCGTGAGCGAAGCGCAGCGCCTCGGCTGGGAGTAATCGAGATCGTTATCGGGAGCGATGCGTGTCTGCAAGACAAATCAAATTGTCGCGTTGAAACGCATCGTCACTTCACCCTAACGAAACGATTATGATGCAATCGTTTCGCGCGCGCGTACGAAAATGTTCGAGAAATGTGGAAATTAACTCGATTGTGAACAATTGAACTTACATGTTTTACACGTTAAACGCGACAACGCGAATTATATGTTGTGCGCGGGAAATGGGGAGTGTGCGGATATAGACTTACAGAGATTTAAGCGCGCTTTTAGTAGAACGCCAATGAGTTACCCTATCCCTCGTCTGTTTTCACGCGTCATTCGCTTTTAATTAGAAATCCGACTTCTGTGTTTGCGCACTAGTGGCGGTTTAATTCGATACACTCTATACACTTGACTTACTGTTACGATTTCCGTCATTCCGTGGACAAAACTACATATGTACGCGCGGATGAAGGGAAAGTGTGTGCGTTGGAACAGGGAAAAATCTGACAAGCGATGTTTACAGATCGGTTTTTCACTCGTGCGTTACTTTCCGCTATTTTGTGGCCATTGTGGCACACGAAATACGCGTATCGCACCAAGCTTCGTAAGTTTGGTTGTTTCTGTCAATGTTATTCTTTCTCTCTCTCTTTTTCTCTTGTTAAAACAAAATTTTTGAAGTTAAATCAGTGTGTACGCGAGAGGGAAAATTGCGCGCGAATGGAATAGAAATCGCTAGAGGCGAACAGAAACTTCAACGATCGCGAACAGAAACTTCAACGATCCCTTTTCGATACCGCAATATATTCCCACGTATTTCTTGTTTCATGCGATATATACGGAGGATGCGAGCAGAGGATGATGATGAACTGTGTTGAAGTGGGATTAATTAAAACGCATGACGACGCGTGGCCCAAGGAATTTACAAGTGGCCGTTGCGACGTCTTGGGGGTGTTGTTAAACGCGTCGCCCGGGAAAAGAAGTTTTGCTATTGTGACCTGCAAGAAAAATTTGTCGAGCCTATTAGAATTTTTCTTGGCCAGCCGTACACTAACTAATCTCCTATTGCTATTCCAGCGAAACTTCTTTCCACGAGATAATTGAAAAGAATGTATTTTTAATTTAACTCGAGCAGAGCTTCTCGAGCGAGGATCGCTTGTTCTTCTCGGGTTTTTTTTTCTGATTATTTCTCGATAAGGCAAGTCTCTCGGAGCTGCTCCTCTCTCTCTCTCTCTGTCTCTCTCTCTCTCTCTCTCTCTTTCTCTTTCTTCGCTTGTTTTTTCGCAGAGAAATAACTAATTTTTAATGACTATTTACGCTTATCGATAACACGACGAGAGCCGCGGAATTTTGAGGAATATCAAGCTGTTACGAATTACATTTGCAATGTATTTATGAACGTGTATTATACTAGTCAGTAATTGCAAATACATACATAGCTTCGAGCAGAATTTCAAGTTTAAACAAACTCTCGCTCACAATAGATACGAAGAGTATCTTCGCAAAACGAGAGAAGGAGTTGAAGTGAATGGATCGTTGAGCATGATGGATGTTCTCGCGTTCTTAATCTTTAAGACGGACGATTAAAATTTTCAGAAAATTTTCCGTCCAAATCGATCAAGGAGATTACAAAGGAATTTATGTGCGCGCAGGTTTCTTCTAATGAAGATTTCTTCTAAACAATAAATCTCCCTTTGCGTGAAAGAAAAGAAATTTCATATGACGCAACAGTTGTAGAGCAAATATTTCATAGACATTAAATGTACAGAGCTATTTCATTGGAAATAGCTCTGTACATTTTTCTTATCGGTTGTTGAGCGAAACGTTATAGGCACACACCGACGTTAATGTAAGAAAACATCCGTCTTGCAAGAAAAGTTAACTCACTGCCAGACACATATTCAGCGACATAATATCCTTTCCAACGGCGCGCCGTGTGGTCAGGCTTTCCGCGCTGTTTCCCCGCACCTGCGATTATTTCAACCCTCTTGATGGAATTAGGATGTGTCCACTTTACGGGGGAATGGCGACAGCGCGCGGTCGGTGGAGATATAGAGAAAAGAGAGAAACGTTGTGCGATACGTTGCGCGCCGTACCGGGGAGGTTGCCCGTGAGGGACGTGCACTTTACTTTAGTCCGTAACGCGAAGAGAGAGAGAAAGAGAGACCCGGATCTCCCGCAGTTCGCAGATAGCGCACGTTCGGTTCCATTTCAAGCCGGAACAAGAGCGAGAGAGTGAGAAAAAGAGAGAAAGGAAAAGAGAAAGTGCTACTCGCGTTGTCTTTTGCATTTCCGTCTCGTTGACATGTCTGAAGGAAGACACATGTCAGTGAGAGACAAAGGTTGAGGTTATTAATAAATTCGCTCTGCGCTAAGCCGAGCGGGATCATCAAAGTGACGAACAAGCGAGCAATTTAAGTTAAAAAAAAAAAAGATTACACTTGTAGAAAACACGCAGAACGGTAACAACGCTAATAAATTTTGACATCGTCTTTAATACACGTGTATAGAAATTGAGGGTGAAATAAAAATACATCTCTCTCTCTTTCTCTCTTCGATACGTCAATTCGTTTCCGCGAGAACGAGAGGAGAGAACGATAGATTACGTAGCGACGACGTAAATTTCTATATACCCTACACACCACGAGGAGGAGCTTATATTCTTTCATGACGACGACGACGACGACGCGGCGGCCGCGCCGCTCTACGCGCGCCTCGTCGTCGATCGACGGCGCGGCGCGTCGAGTGCTTACAATCAGCTGGGCTTGTCCGCAAATAACACCGGAGGATGATTATGATTGAATAAGGTCACGTAATTGAGGCTATTGAGCAATTATATAAATAACACACGACCCTCGCGCGCATACACACGCTCGTGCGCGCGCGCGCACGCCTGCCCGCGTTCGGATGTAGACACTCGTAAACACATAGCACGAGTGCGGTGGCGGCTGCGTGGGGTGTTATTTCAGCGTTATGGGTGAAGGGTGGATGGGTCGGGTGGTGAGCTCCGCCGTCGACCGGGAGCGCCGACGAGTTGGGTGGAAAATTACAGTGCAAACATAACGTATACCGTACATATACATATATCTACGCCACGCGGCGAGAGAGGCCATGGTACATCGCGCGAGCGACGGTGTTACAATCCGCGCGCGCGTTAGGCGGGAGCCGATGATCTCGAATTGCTCGTTGGACTTGGAAAATCCCTGAGCATCGCGAAATTGTATTATACTGGGAAGATTTAAATCGATTCAAAAACAGTGTCCTCGCGATAAGCACTTCCTCCCGTGCCCCGTTAAATTGATCCGAACGCTCGCCGTCGACTCGAAGGTGCGCACACACATCACAGACATAAATGTCCCCTCGTCTTCGATCTATTCCTCACGATCGATCAATCGTGTCATTCGTCTGGAGTGTAAGAGCGAACGGTTTTTTTTTTCTACAAACATTGAAAAGAAAAGATTCAGACGAAATCTCGCGCTATCGCGGTGAGAAACACGCGAGACAATTCTGTAATTATTTATTATTCTCTCTTCTGTGAAAGATAATATGATTTCACACGCGCGTAATAGATACGATGTATCTTGAACAAAATAAAAGCGAGGCGAAATACATGGAAAAGTTATTTCCTACGTAATACGAGAACGTCCACACAATCGGTCTCTCCGTGTGCGTGTGTACGTGTGCCCCGGAGGGAGATACCTTCATATTCTATATCTTTTAATCCTCCGAACGATCCTAGGCCGCTCCTCTATTTTACGAGCACACTCCGATGCAAGCACAACTTTTTCTCTTGTATTTCAATAGCGGCAAGAGGGGTGAAACCTTAAGCCGCCGCGCGTCTGTTTTATTCGACTCGCGGAAACGCGCGCTCCCCGTCTGAAGAACTAAAATTAGTTTCTCCGTTCGTCCGATATTTACTTTCCGAAGGTGGACATTCCCCTCTCGCGGCGCAGAGAGAGGGTGAGAAAGAAGGAGGTGAGAGGGAAAGAGGAAAAAAAAAACGGAGACTAACGCGAGCTCGATATCCTGGGAGTTGGCGTTTTAATCAGGGTGTCCCGTTCGTCTCGGATATCTTGGACCGAGAGGGAGAGAGAGAGTGTATGTGTGAGACAGACAGAGAGCGAGCGGACAGCAGAGAGTGGTGAAAAGGGGCAGGCCGTCAGACAGGCGCCAGGCGAGCGGTACAGGCGGTCGGCTCCCTGACGGCCTCTTGATGGAACCGGAGAGCTGACTTCATTTACCGTTTTCTCACCCTCTTCCTCCCCTGAACGATTGGTCGCCACTTTTGTCTTCGCGGCAGGGTGCCGAAACACGGTACCACGCGCCACAGGGGTTTCCGCGCGCCGCTCTATGCGACCTATATACGTAGGGAATATTCGCGTGTCTCGCACGTAGAGAGGATAAAGAAAAGAAGTTGCCTGTCTTGGAAAACAACGTGTACACAGCGCGTGTACACCGACAGTTCGATTTCATTCGACTCTTAGAGTCTCGCTCGTCGGAGTCATTAAAACTCGAACACATCGCCTCGAAGTCAAACAGTAACATCGGTGCGACGTGACTTCGTAAATTATTTTATCGCGTAACGAGGATTGCGATCGAGACAGAGGTTTGTTAAAAAATATATAAATTTCGAAATTTCATACGTTAATTCGTTTAAACACATTTGTTAAAAACCGTTGACAAAACTCTCTGTACTAGTCCCGCAACTCGTGATTAATATCCGTTTAACCGGCGCTACGGGTATAGGTTTTACGGGTATTCCAAAACGAAAAGTCGGGGGTATTTGCCACGTGACAAGCTGGCATGATTAATCGTAAACAGCGGATAGAAAATTAGTCCTCGCGAGATAATTACCGGGTATAATTAATTGTCTTGACTTCCGCGCGGCCGCACAGTTTCGGAATACCAAACAGGACTTGTCATCCGTGTTTAGAAGAACGCGCCTTTCGACTAAAGGCTCTCATTATCCCTTCGCTTTTCTCGGTTATTGCTTTACTCTGCGTAGCAGAGCGAATTCTCGCTAAATGTTATTAACAAAATCTCGCTTTTTGTTTTCGGGAACGAGAGAAACGCGATTGGCAACAAGTGTGTTATATTTAATTGAACATTAACGTGTTGTATCGCATTAAAAGATCTCGAAGAGTTCTTCGAGATTTGCGTCGGAGAGAGCGTGTTGTGTGAAGTGAATTTCCTCGAAACATCTCATTCGTCCGCGGAAGACTTCCTACGTTTATTTTCTACGAAACGTCGCGTGCCAATCCACATACGCTTAGGATCTTCCTTTGCTATTCAAACATTCTTTTTTGGACTTTTTTTTGAATTTTTTCTTTTTCACGAAGAAAAAGCTCCAATTACGAAATATCGGGATCTTTGAGGTTTTCGCTCCGTATCTCTTCTTTCTTCCCGCGTTTCTCCTTATGCTAGATTGATCGATAACGTGCCAACTTGCAAAGAGAAATATTCGCAAAGAGAAAGAGAGAGAGACGAGATGTGGACGCTGAGAGCGGAACACACTTGTTCATCATCGCTGGACGAAACTAATCGTATTTTGATACCGATAGGGTTAATCGATGAGGTGATTTCCAGTTCTCTCGCTGGAATTACAAAAAGAAAAAAACATCAATCTTGCGTGTGGAAATTGCATTCGGCCGTCGTCGGTCGAAGTAACACTCAACGCGTTGTAAAAATGTGTGATAAAACCGCACCGAATGTTTTTTCTTTTTTCACTTACATGAGGAGAAGGAGGAAAGGAAATCGTTAATTTCTCGACATTAAAAAACATATTATTTTTTATTACGCTCGCGGCTTTCGCGGTGTTACGTTCGTATCCGGCGATATCTTTCCTTTCCGGCGAGAAGTTGGGGCGAAGAAGAAATTAACAAAAAGAGAACGAAAGACATAAGAGAGAGAGAGAGAGAGAGAGAGAGAGAGAGAGAGAGACGCGGGGGCGAGAAACAAAGAGATTGCAATTTTGTGACCCAGTGCAGCGGTTGTATGCACGGAATGCCGGCGCGCGCTTATAAAATTAGGGGATAATGAGAATTAACGACGATGACAGCAATCCGCGCGCGCGCGCGAGCCTCGCCTTGATATCGCTTTCTTCGTGTGATCGGCGTGTGGCCCTTCCTCCCTGCCACACGCCGCCGTAAAATGAATACAAATCTACATTTGTGCTTTAACTTCTAATAAAGATTACAAATGGCACATCTTAACGCGCAACGAATTTTCGAAGAAAAATCTCCGTTTATTCGTTCTCATCTCTGGTTATATTCGCGTCTTCAACGTTTTCTTCGCATCGTTTCGTTCGTATCGACTTTGCTTTGGCCAGCACGAAGAGTAATTTTATCACTCTCGAAAACTTGGGCCACTTCTCTGACCGGACCGCTTTCAAGCACCCTCGATACCTTCTCCCGCGCTTCTAAACATCTCTTCTTAGCCGTTTAACGTTAAATCTTTTTTACCCTCGTTGACTCTCGTTTTCTTTCGCGGATAAATTCTTTATTTTTGCCGGGAAAAATACAAATTGGGAGGCTGTGAAATCGCCACGGTATTGTTTCCGGTATTAATTCCGAAAGAAACACTTGTACTCTCTCAATTTATTTTTTTTAATTACAACACACGGTGTAGTTTACAACACCGATTCGCTTCTCAATAATAAATATAATTGAATCTCTCGCCAGTATAACAGAAGAGATAGTCGCGTGTGTGGAGCTCCAAAGTTTCATATGAGAAATTTAACATGCGCGGGATTTTCTTTATGGCGAAAAAGCAACGGGGGAAAGGAAAGCGGATGCGTATTAATTCAGCGTGTCATTAAAACTGGGTTCCGGGCGTGTGTTTGCCAAAGGTTGGTTTTATGATGTTGTCAAAATGAAATTTCCATTCGGCATATGTGTAATTCACAGCTTTTTGAGCGGAATATAAATATAATCGTTGCCGCGCGTACACACATTTTATCAACATTCCACAAAGTATATTTCAGGAAAAGAAGTTGCAACATATAGCATGTATGTATGTATATATATATATGTATAGATGTGTGTATATATATGTACATGTACATATATCTGTCATTTGATATTACGAGGCAACGGACAAATGCGAAATTTACACGAGGATTACGCGGGAACGTTTATACGGTTATCCGAGAATTCGTGTGACTTTGAAACGCGTGTTTACTCAACACCGCGTGCAGCAGAAAAGGGATCGTGTTGTGAATAATTGCAGGCAGGTTAGATTTTCTTTCAAACCGTATCGCGATGTTTGATCGGTTGGACAAAATACATTTTAAGCGAAAAATTTTTATAAACAAAAAAAATAACAGTAACGCGACACACGTCGCCGCGATACAACAAATAATCCGACAGAGTGTTACGCGAGATCTTAGGAATTCGCAAATTCAAATGTGCAGACCTCCACATCGGAATCAATAATAAAAAAAAAAAAAAAATGGCAGTTGGTAAATAAAATGAAAGCAGACCGACCAGAAAAATATAATGCAAACGTAAATACACGATAAATCTACCGAGGAACATTTCCCACGATATTTGTTTCAGCATGTTTCATCGTGATTCCCTTCTCTCTCTCTTGTCGATTCCATTTGTATTTTTATCACATCTATTTTCACCTCGTCTGTTTCGCGTGGCCATCGACGCGTGTTCACCCGCTACTCCGTGAACATACCATGCATATAGTTAGCCATTTATGTATCTCAAATTCTAGCAAATCCTCGCTGAATCTGCCGCTGAACGCAAATGGCACGTATAGACAGTTTCACACGAGATCGTACATTTTGAGATTATAAGTTTAATTGGTATTTGCGTATGTGCGTATTCGCGTGTCCGCTACAGAACTCATTTGCGATGAATAATGCAGCGAATTTGTTTAATCCGAATACCATTAGTGGGGGACGTTTTGTTCCTAACGTACCTCTTGTGTGTGTACGCGCGCGCGCGTACGTGTGTAACGAGTGACAAATTATTCTCTGTAGAATAATTATTGTCTCACTTTTACACACGCGTATGTACATGTTTTCATTATGTGAATATTTATAAGCTAATTTTTCTAAAATGACATCCCCAGATTCTTTGGTGTAAGATTAAAAAAAAAAACATGTTGATTAAACGCAGCTCTTAGAATATGTAACGAAAGTTTATTAACGTAATTTTCGTCGTTTAAATATCGTTCTTTTTCTCTGTAGCTTCTGTACGCAATATCGTGTGAATTTTCAAAATTGAAACGTGTCTCTCTCTTTTTCTCTCTCTCGGTTTCCGTCTTTCTCGATCACAAATAATATTGTCTGACCGCCGGGAATTCCGCGCGTTTCATCGTAGTTCGTGTATTACGTTTACTTCGATCTTGCGCGTATACTCTCTCGCCGCGGCTCTCTCTCTCTCTCTCTCATATTGCGCGGAATCACTCCCGTTGTGAGTGTAGGCACTCATTTATGTACCTGAAATTCTGGCAAATCCTCGCGAATCTGGTTCGGCGCGCAAAAGGCACGCAACGACATATTCGCTCGATCGCGGAGGTTCGCCGCCGCCGCCGCTTTGCCTCCGCGTCCCGTCGGGTTCGCGCATGGACAATTTCATTACTCGTATTGGGGGGTTGGTGACGCGCGCGATACACGGTGGCGATGGGTGGATAGCACTGGTGGGTTGGCGGTGAGCACAGTGGCGTGTGCAGGGCGAAACTACACTATTAAATGGTGTCCTGACGGGCGCCAGTTAGGTGCAACCGTGGTACAGCCCATTCTCGTCGTGTCACTCCGAATCTATTTGCATAGTAATGGCGCCCGCGCGTCGTCGCTTCCTCTTTCACCCTCCCCTTTACGTATAAATACCGCTGCAGACTGTCGTAGGAAGTATGCTGGCCATCCCGGTATCTCTTCCTTCTCTTTCTCTTTCTCTCTGGAAAATGCTCTACTTGTTGCGCAAATTTAAAGAGTCGATGCTAATCCAGTTTTTAGATTAAGTCCTTTTGCATAAATTTCCGAACAGCAGACGAACAGTTTTTCGGATGGTAATTCTCTATTCGCAATGTCTTTTATCTCGGCGGTGTCACGTCGAGGATTTGTCATCTTGAGATTCTTCAACAATTGTTAAAAGAGAGAGATTGGCGGCGTACTATCTGCGTATGTACGTCGAGTGGTAATTCTTGTAAAGAGATGAGACTTTGCGGAAGAGAACAACGCAAACAAACATATTAGTAACGTGAGGAGCTTGATAATACTGACGTTTCGGAAAATGATGCGGTGTCGGCAAAAATATAGAAGAGAACGGGGTGGTGATGATTACGCTCGCTTAAGAAAATTTGTGTTAAACATCAATTAATTTAACATTTATATACCTCTTTTATCTTTTATTCATATACCTATAATACTACATTAGTTTAAATAGATTTTATTTTAAAACATTAAATAAAAAGTAATATCATTTTAAAAAATTTTTGTAATTGAGATGATCGGTCCGATCCGCTGAGCACCGTGATCCCCTGTGCACATACATTTATGTAACAGACAGTAAATATTATATGTGTGCGTGTGTATATGTGTGATGCGTATTCGAGTTTAGAGATAAGAGACTGCGCACGATCGTTCCTAATTGCCTCGACGTTTAGACAAGCTTTCCCGATATATGTATTAGCTGTTTATTAGCGATAATTATTGTCGACGTTGCTATTCTCGAAATCTCAGCCGCCTCGTCGCTTGTTAAGGAACTTAAGCATGGAAAATTATATTTTGCGGAAACGCGTAATTGACGCCCGCGTCTGTTACACAACGCGCAGTGAAAATAGACTGTGTAGTACTTACTTCTTGAAAAAAAAAGAAAAAAAAAGATTGAGAGAGGACATAAATCGAGCATCGCTCTCGCGTCGTGAAAATAAACAAATGCGAAATTCGCGCAGTCGAAACAGCTGTGTGAATGGAAATTAGCCATCGCACGAGAGATTGTTTCAAGGTGAGGAAATGCTTTCCGGTTATAGTTTCCGGGGCTCGAGTTTAGGGCTCGAGTTAAGTGAAGGAAGTTACACAAACCCTTCTCTCCTTCGACCTCGACGTCGCGGGCGCGCGCGCGCGCGCGAGAGAGATGACGGTGTTTGCGATAATTAGAATCTTATTGAAAACGCCACCGGTTTTCCTCCGGAGCGAGACAAACAGACGCGTCAGACGCGATGCTCGCTGGAGCGACTAGGCGCGATTCCAATTATTCGTCATAATCCTAATTATCTCTTACTTTTGACTCGTCGCGAAAATCTGCGCGCAATGTTCCGTCTCGACACTGCACAGGAGCGCATCTTCTCTCGAGGAAAGGGGAGAGAAAAAGACAAAGTTCGCAATAATTAGAAAGCTCGCAAAAGGAGCGAGAAACGATAAAACATGTATAGAACGGCGATCGAGATAACAATAATGATGTGCTCGCTGCTTTTTGTTATAACATTAATTAACTATGACTGATTGCTCTTCCTTTCTCTCTCTCTCTCTTTCTTTTTCTAACGTTTCTAGAAAACTAGCTATCGTATTTCTCTGTTATGGATCAACGAACAGAGAAAAACAGAAAAGTACTATAATGAAAGTTAATTACGAAGGAGTGATTGCGAGAGGTGGAGAGGAAAGAGTGAAAAAAAGTATCAAGAAATTTTTACCTCTCTTTCTCTCTTTCTTTCTCTTTCTCTCCTTCCATTTCTCTTCTTCTCTGCTCTGTGTTGTGTGCTATCCCTTTTCATTTTCCTCGTCTTCCGCGTTGCCAAGATACCGAAGATACCGTCACACCCAAAGGAATCGAAGCTTTCCTCCAATTATAAGAACTCGGTCGATCCGTGTCCTTTAAGTCTACGATTCACACTTCTTTCCGCGAATCAGCAAAAAATCCCTAACTTCCGAAATTCGTACAGCTGTTAATTTTGTTCACGACGAGTCTCGTACGAGCAAGGGATTACTGGGTAACCTTGTTTTCTCTCGCAGTAAAGTAACAATCTTCGGCGACTGATGATCGGAAACTGATGAATTTTGACGTATAACGAAAACGGGAATAAAAAACGGGATAGGAAACTTGTAATTTATGTTTTTAGTTTTGCGATCGTGGAATAAATTTTTGTCTTGAAGATAAATTTAATACTGTGACGAATGCGCAATCTCGGTATCTAAATATTGAAATGACTAACGCGAAGATAGAATGTTTCTTTCCCTCCCCCTGTCCCTCCCATATTTGTACGCGGAAATCTCGGTACGTATAGCGTGCAGCAAGTATCGTCAAGAAATTACGACTCGTCTCTCTCTCTCTCTCTCTCTCTCTCTCTCTCTCTCTCTCTTTTGCGCATCCTGAGCGGAATCAGTCCGCGCTGCTCGTGGTATACAAGTTTCGCGAAATGTGGAATTACATCGTCTACTTGTCTGCGCCTCGGCACTTTGCCGCCGTGGAACTAGCATATTTCTCGAAGCAAGAACTAAGAAGGTACGAATTTCTTACTCCTCTCTTGACAAGACTCGAACTTTAAAGGACTTCATTTACTCGATTCGAAAACTCTTGCTTTTCGTCTCTCGCGCGCCACGCTTCTCTCGAAGAGTTGTTCTCTCTCTCTTTGATCTGCTATATACTTGTTTTGATGACGATTGGCTATAGGACTCTACGACGGACGACAGATCCTAAAGAATGTTTTTCAGCTGCGCGTGTAATTGTATATAGGTTCTCGTCGAGAATAAAGTTTTTATGTCAGATTTTTCCCGCGTAGGTAGATATAATTGAATTGTTAAACTTTAACGTGAAACGCGGTTGAATAACAACTGATTTATTTAGAGATGTCCTGCACAGACTCGAGGAGAAAATATATTTTTAAGTAGAAGTTCAAGTTTCTCTCTTTCTTTCTATATGTGTATACGTGTGAGTGACCAATAGAAAATAAAACCGAACTGGGGTGGATTAGAAAATAATAATACTGTTCAGTTTCTCTCTCTCTCTCTCTCTCTCTCTCTCTCTCTCGTGTTTCTCGTTCGGTTGCCAGGTTCTTAACAAGATGTAGCGAGAGAGGAACGCACGGCGCGATTTCACATCCTGAAATCGATCAGGCGTGGATTTCTCATAATTGGTAACATTCGGCCCCGCCGCCGCGACGCTCTCTCACATCGACGCGCGACGTTTCGTCTCTTCTCTTCGACGACGACTTCTCCTCTCCTTCTTTGCCAGCGATTCGAAACGCCTCGAGCCCGTAGCGCGAGAACGTCTTATCGGGTGGCGTTACCATGGGATCACAGAGCGCGCGCGGTGTGTATCGCCATGAGATCTCGTTACTTTCCCGATTTCTTACGTAATCGAGACGCCTCGCTGATTCGTCATTTCGCGGGGGGGAAGAGAGGCCGTCCGACGACGCCGATACTTGTTAACGAGTGATGTTCCCTTTGCCCCGTGTAACGAAGGGAAACGAGAGAGGCGAAAATAAAGGACGCGTAAGAGAGACTTGCACGCGCGCGCACGAGCGGAGACGTAAAGTTCCGGCCGAGAAAATTCGCTGTATCTTGTCTAACCGATTTAACGCTTCACGGAGAGAAGAGGTTGAGGTTTTTGCTTGATAGGGTATAGAGAGAAATTGGTAGAGGGAAAATAATATTTTTCTAACGTATTGCGCTGCGATTTGTTTCGTCGCATTAATTAACGTATGTAAAAAACAAAAAAAAAGAAACGCGGTGTTCACACATTTCGTCTTTCGCGTTTTGATTAGTCGCAAAGTCAACCATTATTATTGCACAGTTCCCGTTGCCAAATGCGCGGAAGAAAAAAAAAAAAAAAAAAAAAAAAAAAAAAAAAAAAAAAAAAAATTACTTTGTAAGCCGAGAGCGTTGCGCGGAGGATTCTGACGATTCAGACATCATCGGGGAGAAAGAAGAGAATTTTTCTATTTCTGCTCTGTGCTTTCTCCCCCCGCCTTTTTTTCTCTCGCATCTCGGCATTTGAATTTCCGTCGACGCGGATTCGTGAAATCGAGGTGGAAACGGATGATCTCTGCAAGTTAATTTGTAACTTGAGCATTCCGTCCAGAAGTTCGGGAGGTGGTTTCTAGAGGTGGCTGAGGGAAACAGCGCGACAGGACGATGAAGAGAGCGGGGAAGATGAACTCGGGCAGGGTACACGGTACCTCGGGGTTGTTTGTTGCGCTAATGCCTAATTAGTGGAGTGGTATCGCGTCGCGACGAAAGCCGTAGCCGTCGCCGTCGTCGTCGACGCCATCGCCGGCTCTCTCTCTTTCTCTCTCTCTCTCTCTCTATATATATATATATCTATCTATCTATCTCTCTCTCATTTTCTGTCTCTCCCGCTTTTCCTATTGTGAAAATATCTCTCTCACAAGGCGGGAAAACTATAGCAGAGAAGATCGCGCGATGTTCTCTTCTTTTTTCACTTCCCGCTGTTTTTCAATTTTTGCGCAAAATAATGCATTTCTCTCTTCTGTTTTATTTTCACGCCGGTAATATATACTGCCGTTCGTTCAGTTACACTCGGATTTGTGTCAATAACAATAATCGAACGACGTCGAACTAAATATTTCACCGGCGCATTGTCCAACAATTCAAGACACGCATATGTTTACACGTTCACAGCGTCTTTACGTATATTTATTCGTAACGAGAATTGTGGTGTGTGTGTGTGTGTATATGTGTGTGTATGTGTGTGTGCAATGGGTATTTCTGTCGCTTGTGTGTAATGTAACTGTTTCAAATAAAAAGGTAATTTGATCTTTTTTTGGAACGAGCGTATTAACTTAGACGTGCTTGCGCAATGGGTGTCCACAGAGAAAAAGATTTCCGACGGTGCGAGGTAATGCACTGTCCGTGTCACCGCGGCAGCCCCCATCGATTGGCTCCTATCATTTCGATCTGAATACAAGCAACGCTTATCAGCGGGTAGCAACGTCGCATTCTACGCGTTTAAGGCTTTAATCATTATATTTTTTCAACTTTATTGGAAATTTTGATAAGACACTATTTTTATATTTGATCGATATTACATTTTTTTCTCGCATCGAAGAAATAAAAAGAAAACTGCGAACGTATAGCGTCATTCATTACGAGATTTTGAAGCTCGAATTTGCACGCGCGCGAAGATCGAGATGTCTCTAAATAGTTGAAAAGGACGCGCCAACTCGTCGTCGGGCACACAACGACGAGAGACCCGTTCGTGCCGGCTTACATGAGCTGCCTGCCAATAGCCAGCGATCTCTTAAACTCTAATTCAGCCACACCCGACCGCCGCAAAGTGGCCACTACGGCACCTATACAAAGACTCGTTTTATCGTTCCGCCGCCACGGTGAAGGGAAAATAAGCAATTCCCCCTTTATTTGGTCGCGACGTAGTCGATCCGGGGGCAAAACCCTCGGGTGTTGATTTGCAGTCAAACTTCGACATTAATACTCATTTCCCGACGGACGAGGCGAGTTATTCTGTAGTTCTTTTTTTTTTTTTTTTGTTTTTTTGTTTTTTTGTTTTTTTTCCCAAGTTTCATATCGCGAACCCGTTCAAAATTATGCAGAAATATACTGTGACGTGAAAGAAGCTTCGCAAATGCAATCATATACGTACACGTTGTCCTTGCACGGATGGACAATGAAGTGAAACGCGTTCTAACTCGGCGGTTAATAGCTTCATTGCGAAAGCGTTTCCCGAAAGGAAGGTCTCTCGCAGAGACAAAGCTGTGGCAATATTCACGAATGCGGATTTCGCGTTCGAGGCACTCACGTGGCAGATGAAGTTGCCGGAGTACGAAACTATTATACGAACCACGTGTCCGCGCGTGTCGATGGGAAGCAGCACGAAAACGGGCGTCGTTTTAGCGAACAGAACGTGTTTCTGTCAAGTTCCTCGCCGGTGTAAGATGAAATATTAACGATATCCGATTTCTCTCTCTCTCTCTCTCTCTCCCCTCTTCCTTCTTCCTCCGGTTATCAGATAGACGTTCCGAAATTCGCTTTACAAGCCTCACGAGTTCGCATCATCCGTGCAATCAACGCGCTCTCCGCAGGGACGTATAAGCGGTCCGCAAATCGTAATTTTGAGAAAGTTTCGGAAGCCGAACGACGTTTCCGATGACCACGTTGAGACACGCAACGGTTTTGGGATTTAGATGCCTAATTCGATGTGTGCTAGCCGCGTGTGCTACCAGGAGGATCTTATTCTCCGAGCGGCGCGCACAACGATTCGCGCGAATCTCAAAAACTCTCGCGAGATACACGCACGCTCGGTGTTTTAACTGACATGTGCTTTCTTTACATAATTTCACGCAATCACGGGGGAAGATTCCATTAACAATCGCCGATTGAATTCCTAGCCGAGTGCCTTTTCCTCCGGACGCGAGAGAATTGCAAGAACACGTACCGGCCGGGCGAAATCCGCTGAGCGTGATAAAATGATCCCTTCCGAGTGCGGCGGCCGAGTAAGGCGCCGTTGAGGATCATTAATCATGCGATTTCACCTGCGGACGAGAAAGAAGAGGGAGAATGGGCATTGAGAGGAGAGAAGGACTCTCCAAAGACTTGTGCCCGCCCGCTCGCGGCACGTTATTGTTACGCCTGGCAGGTTTATCCGCTCTTTAATGCAGCCCGCCGCGCGGTGTTACGTTGCTTTTATATATATATATATACATATATATATTGTATATACGAGCTCGTCTCTGTGCCGCAATAATATAGAATAGGACTTGAAAATCGTTGCTTATTCCGCAAAGTGCGGGGATTATCGTGCGCTCTGTACGAAAGATGCCCCGAGAGGGAAAATACCACGACAATACTCACTGAACAATGTAGATTCTGCGCGCGCGCGCTCTCTCTCTCTCTCTCTCTTTGTCGCTATGCGAGGCATACGCAGCTTTCTTCTGCGTTAGAATTTTGATGGGATGGAAGGATATGCGTCGTTCCTTTCCTTCTCCAGTGATTTCTTATCCAGTGGTCCAAAGTATGCGCGACTCATCCCGATCGGCTGGTTTATGCAGCGCGAGTTTCGCGAAGATGACGCGAAATAAGGTAACATCGCACTTGCCTACCAAATATCGAAGCGAGCTTGTCCAGGGATATGTTACTTTGACGGCTCCTTCTCCCTCTTGGACTGAGCGTAGGATCCTGTAAATACATTATCCAGATTTACCGTCGACAATCTGCGGTTCTCGGAGGATATTCGTGTCACATGGTCGTATCCCACGACGTTTCCTTCACCCGTCTCCCGTCGACGTCGTCGTCTCTTTTCTTATCTCCGTCTTTTGTTGTCCCCCCCTTCCCATCCCTCCCTTTCTCTATTATAGCCGTAAACTCTCTTACCTATTTACGCACCGCCTCTTTGGCGCTCGCCCTCGTATACGATCCCGGGTGTGTTTACGCCGATATTATTTCATTTTCCGCTAGTCCTTGGCCGTCCCGGGACACGACGGACGAAATCGGCAGCAGAGCGCGCGCGTCTCCCATCGGACCGCAATAGGGGCATAATTTTATTTACCGGTGCACGACCGTTCTCGACATCTTGACCAAGATAAAGGCGCTCTCTCTCTCTCTCTCTCTCTCTCTCTCTGTTCATTTACCGGCTGTTTTGCACGCGGCATGCTCTAGATGACATGTAAATTCACGTTTATGTGCGATTCGCAGAGGCGATTTTCTCGAATAAGAACGATTATTTGTACTTGCTTTTATTTTTTAACTAAGATTTTCTGAGATTACGTTCAAGCGCGAGTGTTCTGACGCATTTAGAGAAAGATCATTACGTTATTCGCGTTTAAAGCGAATATATATTGTCTATGATTTTACGTGACATTTTCACGATCTTTAGGAAGATTTTTCGATAGGTCTATCAATCCGATCGCACGACAGCAACGTCGTCGTCGTCGTTGTCGTCGTCGTCGTTGTTGTCCTCTCTCTTGGCGGTCAGAGACCGATATATTTTCTCAGCACTTGGGGCTTTCCCGTGAACAGAGCACTACGCCACCTTGAGAACGCTTGGACCTCTACCAGCTTCTTCGGATATATCCTACCATCGGCCATATCCATCCGGTCACGCTGGGTTGACCGCACACACGCTCTCACCCACACATACGCACTCCCTTCAACCAGGTCGCGGACCAACATCCTACCGGGTGACTCGGAAGTTATTCCCTCTGTCCTCTCTCAGTCGAACTTCAATCACGGGAGTTGTAAATTCCTCATCGGGTGACTCAAAGAAGTCGGTCTCTCTCTTTTCTCCTTTGGTTACAGATGCAAAGGTAAATATCTTATCGATTTTTTTCTCAGAGCGAAAAATCGATCGGAGAGAATCATTTAGCTCCGTAAATTACGTCATTATTTGACATGTGTTATTTCGCGCGTCGGTTGATTTGGTATTTAAAATCTTACTCTTGTATAGTCTAAAAGCGCGTAACTTTTGCGACATCCCGTATATATATACACGCATACACATGTATATATGTGTATATTGTATATATGTATATACAAGTACTGATACTGGCTGCGAGTTTCGTTTCATCCTACTTGTTGGATAGGGTCCTTCGAGTGGCTAAAGGAAAGAACTTCTTTCTTTCTTCCTTTCTTCCTTCCTTCTTTCCTTCTTTCCTTCCTTCCTTCCTTCTTTTTTCCTCCCTTTTTCCTTTCTTTTTCCTCCTTCCTTCTCTTCTTCTTTCCTTCCTTTTTACCCTCCCTCTCTCGCTGTCGTTCTCCCTCCTTCTTCCTCGAAACGCGCAGGGGATTGTTTGCACTCACCTCTCTTCCATCGCTTCGCCTACCTTAGTCCCTCGGTTCCGTCTACGCCCCGCGGGATCCCGCCACCCCGTCGTCCGGAGCTCAGATTGCTTTTATACCATGGATTGATTGACAATATACTTACGTTAGCCGAGTGGACCGTACAGTTATGGAGACGGCTACACCCTCTTCGTCTTCCTTTTCCCACCTTGTGCCACTGCCGTTAAAGCGCGACCCTCTTCCCTACGCTGGAACATCGCCGCAGGATCCTTCCACTTTCTTTCCTTCGTTCCTTTCTCTCTCTCTCTCTCTCTTTCTTTCTCTTTCTCTGTTTCTCGTTTGCTCGCTTGTATAAAAGTAAGCGATTTTCGATAGATATTGCTGTTCGCAAGAAAACACGGGCAAATCTCTTGGACAAACACGTACGGTTTCACATCTATTATATGCGCGCGACAATTAAAATCTTTCTCTGTATAAAAGAAAATAATTTCTATTAAAGCACAATGTATTTTAAGTTTATTCAGTCGTTTCTCTTTCGAAAAGAGCTAGAGATCTTTTTGTTTTTTTGGAAGGATTTGATTTATTTTATAACGTACATATCTTTCCTTCCTGTCGAAACCGTAAATATGTCACGCGTGTGCCGAAACTGATTGTTACGAACTGCATTTCGACGGCAAAGATGAGAGACGAAGCACACCCCGGTGAATATGATCCTTCGATCTGACGCGAGTGCCATATGCCTTCGTAAATTCATGATCTTTCCACGAAGAAGACCGGGAAACGGATGTGAGAATTTTCGGAGGGGGGGGGACAACCGTGTGCCGCGTATCGTTGTGTGTTGTTCTTTCTTTCGCATATATCTCGTGACCACAGGTATTTTTCTTTGTACAAAGAAATACACGCCAGTTAACATCGTTCGAATGTTAAAGATGAAATTTGTCAAAACACATTCAGCTTTCTCAAATGCACAAAAATGTTTATGCAATAATAATAATAATAATAACAACATATATATTTTCCATAAATATTCAGAGAGAAAAGTAACACGGCAAACATGTGTATATAAATATTATAATTTATTAATAAGCAAACGAGTCGATAAAGCGAGTTTGTATCCAGCGAACTCGATTAATTCGACAACTGTGCGCTTTAATTTAATTTACCGCTCTCGATTCCCGACGTTAATCCTTTATCGATTTAACGTATGTTGCCTGGGAAAAGTTTGCCGATTGTGTGTTCCCATCGGGGGTAATCAGGGAGAAGTTGATCTTCCGTGTCTCAAGTCCGAAAGTAACTCAGCCGCTATCGCGCGTCAGTGAGACAGTGTCATTTAATGAATTCAGAATGCGTTTGGTAAGTCTCCAACGCGGCTCTCTTTCCTTTTTTTCGCTCTCTGCCCCTTTTTACCCGGAAAAGACGTACGAATCGTCGTCGTCGGATGGTTGCGGTTCCTTGAGCGCGGGACACTTTAGAGCTTATGTCCCTGGAATACGTAACGTGGGATTTCGGCGGCGCGCATTCTTTCTCATAGTTTCCTCTTTCTTGTTCGTTTCGTTCTTTTATTTTCTCGCGATTCTTCGGTGAGAGTTTTAGGTAAAAATTGTACTTTTCTTTCAAATAATCTAATCTCGTCCAAATAAACTAATTGGGAAGTAAAGGACAAACGGGAGCCGATAATTACGCGGTTGATGCGTTACGTTTTCTCTTTGTGATCTCAAGATTTTTTTTTTTTTTTTTTGCATAAGTGTTACAGTACAAAAAGCTTTTCAAGAAACGTATAAGTCGCTTCTCGATAAGTCGGCGACAGTGGTGGTCATTGTCGATTTCAGCAAGACACAGTTGGGATTTCCCGGGGTGTTCGTCTGGTATAGTGTACGGACAAAAATGGGGGGATGCATTGATCGCCTAAACTGCGTTTTACGACTGGCAGCGTCGTAAAACGTGATGCAAAGCGTTTACGAACCAACGCCCGTCGTACATAAATTTACACATCGTAAGATTTCGGGGCGCACAAATGCATGCGGAACGGTATCGTTTAAGGACAAATGGTCTTATCGTAACTTAAGAAACGGACGGACGTTCTTAACTTTTAGTGCGGCACGTTGTCGGTTTTGATGTTTTTTTCCATTTTTTTTTGCGCGTTCTGAACGCGCGTTTGAATCTCACGACGTTGACACTTCAATCGAACAACTGGTGAATTTTTATATTTCGCATATTTCACATATTTTTATATTTTTTATAACAAGAGATTTCATCGCGAGCGTAAAAATTTCCTTCTCTCAAAGGATAAAACGTCTAGCAATAAGCAATTATTTATGGCACGTTGTACACATATCGGGTATACGAGATTGATTGAGACGCTAAAGTTCCGTCATATACTCTAGGAAATTAGTCGTCGTATTCGTCGAGGGGATATACCTACAAACCTCGACTTCTTCTTCTTTTTCTTCTATCATCTACCACCACACCCCTCTGCTGATCGCTTTTCTTTCTTCGGTTAAGGGTGGTGGCGCGTTGCTTCAACCCCGCCCTGATCTGTAAATATTGGCGACCCCGTAACAGCTCCTCGTAAAAATCACTTGATTACAACCCCTCCTTCATCACTCGCAAACGTCATTCATCAGCGTGGACTGCAATGAAAAAATAGACACACACGTTTTTCTTCTTACAATCGTTTAGAACAATAGCAAAAAAAAAAAAAAAAAAGAAGGTTTTACGTTCTTGCAGTTTTATATTCGTATAGTTTTTTTTTTATTGTGTAACATCTTAATCGCAAATCGTAAAGATTTTTCGAACACAAGCGTTATTTTTTAAGAATAATACGATTACGAGAAAGACCAAACAATAAAATATCATTTTCCATGTTCTACAATCACAAAACCGAAAGATAAAGATTGATTCTCCGCGTGATAAGAAAGCGGTTTATGGTTTCTCGAGATTACGAGATCGGAAAGTTGCGCGCGGCTTTGCATCCTTATATGCGCGCGTGATTAATTACAAGCATCGCATCCGCGCGCAGAAAGTCAGAATACAGTCAGTCCTGGTCTATTTTCGCGTCTGCGAATTCTTTGAGTCAATTTCGACGATCATTTTTCTGCGAAAAAAATTTATGCGTGCACGCGCGCGCGTCAATTGTTTAAACACAGTCCGCGCGTGTTGTTGATCAACCGTTCGCAACACACACAATACTTTTTTTTTACGGGGGAGTTGCGTCTGTCACTCTGTAGCTCAATAGCGCATATTGCGTTATCTGCGATATTTTTTCGGTCGTAATAACGACGCATAGCCGCCAGCCGCGCAACGCGTCACCCTCGATATTTCAATAGGCTGAAACTTGATACGATCTGATCGATAGTACGTTCATATTGTTGCCACGGGGTGGGAACGTGCCGTGTATATCGTTACGTTATGTAACCTGTTAAGTGGCTTGATGTTGTTACGGATTTTCGAGATTATCGCTACACATCGGTAGGCTAAATCCCGTTGCATTCCATAATTTTATGTATTGCGATCGCTTTAAATCGCTATTTATTTCTGTTTCGTTGTGCGATAACGCGATAGCGGCCAATAGATACTTGTCTCATTTAAAGGGATTCTGATGATAAAAAAAAAAAAAATCTCGCGAGAGTTTTCGCGCGGCCATTCTCGCAGAATGGGCGCGCCCATTCTCACGCGCGTGTCTAACGACGGGGCGTTTTGTCCCTTTTCTGATTTCAGATTCTTTTATCTGTACCACTTTTCTTTCTACGCGTATCATCATCGATTCAACGGACAGTACAGCAGTTTGGCGCTCGTCACATCTTGGTTCTTCATACAGGTGAGTGTGTCTTGTTTTTTTTCTTGTGTACTTTTGTCGTCTCATTAAATGCAAATGAAGCGATACACGTCGCTTTTAGCAAGCTCGTCTCAAACTCGAGTTCGAGTTCGAGTGATCGATCGCTGTTGCGGTTTCGCGAGAGGCATAGGAAAGAACAGCGCACGTTTCGAGAATAAATTTTCCGGTGAAAGCGCGCGAACGCGCGAGTAAGTCGGTAAGGCAAACAGAAGTATTTATACGGGAGTGTATTTTGGGATTTTCAAAGCGGCGCGCCGCCGCGTCGTGGTTCATGAAATAATCGTTTCTCCCCCGTGATAAAAAAAAAACTCCCGCCAGAATAGTGGAGAAGTTTTTTCCCCGGAGAAAAAAAATTGCTCTTTTGCATCGAAGTGGACATTGATCACGAATACCCCATGACCTACTTTGCGAGCACTTTAGCCGAGGACAAACGTGGTCGGTCTGCTAGTTCAATAAAAAAAAAAAAAAAAAAAAAAAAAAAAA
>QVOB01018329.1:0-21813 GCA_014839585.1 Pseudomyrmex concolor | reverse complement strand
TCCAAAGAAATTAATTTCTTTGGAATAATTTCATTGGGAATTTGTTAAATCTAAAGAAACCGTTCTCTCTGTGTACTTTTCAATTATTGAAAAATAAAATCTAGAAGATATTTGAAGTAATCCGCAAGAGTTTGGCAAATATTTATCCGGGCGAGTTTGACCGAATAATCGATCGCAAGTGCCTTTAGCGGACTGCAACGGCGAATACAAATTCTCACGAAAGTGTCAAATTTTACAAACGCAGATTTTTTTTCATTTTTGCGAAATAAATTACTGCGCGCGTCTATGTAACGACACTTTATCCCCGCGAGATTGTGTCCGGGATGCGTGCATACATAGACAACGCGAGATGTATTTTATATTGCACGCACACCTGCGGCCTAACAGGTGTGTGCATATGCATCCTGTGGTGGCGAACGGGCCGGTATCGCGGTCTGACAGTTTTCGCTATATTTGGCCTTTGATAAATTCCTATCCGGTCTGCGTGATTCAAATTCTGTCGCTGCAACCGACAACGCGGTCATCCGCTCTTTTTCAAACTTGCAAACAAACCTCAAAGACACTTTCGGATCTCCCAAAGACGAATATAATCCTGTAATCTTTGATTGATGTGGTAACATTTGACACCTTTGCAAGTTAATATCAGATCGATTATATGACGCTTTTAATATCAATTTGTGACAGTTAAAATATTTTTTAATTATAGATTTAAATCAAAGTGATAGTTTCTAATAAAATTGTTCGATTTTAATAATCTTTAATAAAATGCTGAATTGTGCGATGTCGTGCGGTGGATGGAATTTTGAAGATCAAATGAAATCTTAATAAATATGCTACGCGAAAAGCAGACCGGAGGTTACTTATGAACTATTTAGGCAGATTTACAATCTAATAGTGTCTCTCTCATATTCCGTTCTTATCTGAGATTAAGTCGCTAATCTCGTTATAAAATATGCTCGGCGTGCACGAGCGAGTGGCGCGAATTTAAGTGACGCTAAATCACTATTATATGTATATAGTATAAACTTTCGTAAACACATAAAATATTAATGATAGCAGATAGTGGCGATTAAAACAGAGAGAGGGAGAGAGAGAGAGAGAGAGAGAGAGAGAGAGAGAAAGAGAATAATAGAAAAATAGAATAATATATAATAACAGTAATAATATATAATATAACAAAACCCATTAAACAACAATATATTTGACAACTGCGCGTCAAGTCGCATAAATATTTTCTTCAATCTTTCATCCTCGCAGTTAATTTATTTCTCACAGCGGCAAACAACAACCGACATCACGTAGCGGTAGGCGGACCATGTACTTAAAACTTTAAATATGTTGACTCTAACTTCGCTCACCGTGCATGCTTCAAGGTACAAACTGCAATCCGCAAGTAAGTGGAAACGAGGTACATAAGACGGCGAGTATGGAGAGAGATTATCTTGTTATGAGTTGCGTCACGATTTGCGTAACACGCTTAATCGCCATAAGCCCCCGGCCTTTATAACGGATTGGATCGACGTGGAAGGTCGGTCCAATCCGTTATAAAGGCCGGGGAGAATGGCCCGTGATGAATCGATATCGCTAAATTGAAACGCATCTTACATAATGTACAAGCTGGAAAATGACGGGACGCAACCCGAGCGACGTTTTTATTCATTATACCTCTTAAGAGTATCCTCTTGAAAAACTAATTAAAGAAGCGAGCCGCAAGATTAAAGTTTTTGTTGATAACTTTTGCATAAATTTGAACTGAGAAGATGAGACGGATAGTTTACGGCACTGCATTTATCAGCGACAAAAAAATCGGCCGGAAATAATAGAATCAGGGCGGATCGCGGATATATATACATTTGCATAATCCGATAGTAGATTTAAAAAAATACGAAGTATGTTTTCACTGTTACTTCTCACATATTTTTGTGTCAAAAGTTTTTATAAAACTTTTATTTTTTTTACATTTTATATCGCTTATTTCAGCAAATAATTTTTAAGTATTTTACAATGTCAAAAAATTATCAAAATTATTTCTCTCGAAAAATACAACACATTCCGAGTTCTTTATTTACTTGTTTGTCGTGTGAAACTGACTGACTGTAAGTACTTTATCCGCAGACAAACAAATGATTAACGTTTCCTCCGTAATCGATCGAATAGCTTAAGACGCTTTTATTACCTCTGCTCGGAGGAAAGCGCCAATCCCGCGTAATCTTTTGTTATAGCGCTAATCCTGCAAGAGATGCTTTTCCTTGGAAAGTTGCCGAGCCATTCAGTTTTCTCATCAAGTTATGCCCGCATGGAAAATACGCGCTTTCACGAGCCGTCACGGTGTCAGTTTCTAAATAGAGGGCGACAGAGAAGCGCCGCCGTCCTTCTTCCAACGCCATCGAAAACCACCAGTCCAACGGACAATTTTTTAATAAAGATTCCGGGATCTTTTTCTCTCTTCTTCTCTTATTAGTTCTCTTCCGTGTTGCCAGTCGTCGCAATCAAGTTGGTCACTCCTACTATCGTTTCTTCTGTATAATTGGAAAGACAAGAAAGCGAAATGCAAATAAAAATGCAAAGCCGAATTAAACTCCGTCGAAACTGCTCGTCAAATAACGGTTTTTAACGTTTCGTTAAGCGATCGAAAAGAATTTTGAACGTTTTTCAACTTTTTTTAACTCAACGTGACTACGGTAGCGATGTGGAATCGCGTTGCGAAAATATAGGATTAACGCGATTAATCATCACTTGCCGAAAAAGATCAAGACAGAAAATTATGAATTTCCCGTAACAACGGACGTTATAATGTTCGCGCATTTTCTACTTTCAAGGTAGTTTACACGGATATTCGCTCGCGCACGAAAGAAACACGCCCGCGAACTACTGTATATATATATATATATATACGAGGGAAAAACGCTAAGCGAGATGTCGTTATCGCTTGTTTCATGAATACGACGCGATAAACTCTGTATAAGCTCTATTCCGAGTAGCGTGCGTTTTTCAACTCTTCGTGCAATTGCTCGCGCATGTTCACGATTCATGATATTTTATTTGTACCTTGCTACGTATACATGTTTATGCATTGTATAAACGGTCAAACGTAATAACTAATTTCAGGAATGTGATATTTTTAAATAAAAAACACTTTTTTGAAAAAAGTTTTCTTACTTATGTTTTGCTTAATTGAATTTAAATAAATTTTATTTGTCACAAATTTGTTATATTTTTAAAAACTCTGTACTATTCGGTATTGGATCAAATAGTAAAAAAGTGACAGTAATGTGATATTTTTACATAAAAAACACTTTTTTGAAAACAGTTTTTTTACTTATGTTTTGCTTAATTGAATTTAAATAAACCTTAATTGTCACAAATTTGTTACCTTTTTAAAAAATCTGTACTATTCGGTATTCGACCGAATAGTATTTCACTATTCAGTATTCAGCCGAATAGTATAAAAGTGGCCGAATAGGCCGAATACCGAATCTGACGGATATTCGTTGCAAGCCTACTTAAGTATAATAAGTACTCCGTAATAGGTGCTTTCCGATATCGTTGAAATTTAGACAGAACGTGGTTTATCAGAAATTGAGACGCGAACTAGCGTGGCCAGCGCAATCAAGCTAAAATCCGTGCGTACGATTCTGATGATTAGTCTTGTACATCCTTATCATCCATATATGCGGAGGCTTATCCGCGATAATGGCGGGCGTGAACGATATATTTCACGGCGGCCCTTATATCATCCGGAACTGCAGTGTATAAGCAAGCACGATCGCGGATAACGAGCGACGGCTTTGTCCGTAAGCTGTCACGAGGGTTGCGCAACCTGATTCCGAGAGAGCGCGTAAGAGGAAATTACGCTCGTGTCGGGGCGGCGGCGGCGGTGGCAGGCGGCGTGATCGATCGACACCGCCGTCATTTTTTTTTCTCTTTTTGTGTCGGAAATCCTCTTCGCAATTATCTCTCGCGATTCCGATCGCCGCGTCGTCGTCGTCGTCGAGAAGCAAAGCGTAGCAGATATCAAGCAGCGAAATAAGCAAATTGTAACCCAGTTTCGCGAGAGGAAAATGGAGAAAAGAGAAGCAGCGAATGAATGAGGGAACTTTCGCAGCGCTTGATAATCAACTTCGCCGGCGCGTTTTGGCGGCGATTAATAGCTGCAGCTGACGGCTGCGAGTGAAGGTTCCGAGAGTTGAGCGTTTTTCGGAAAAGTTACATCTCGCACGTATTTAAGTCCGCTAATTATAACATATCCTGTGAGCGCGGGCGCGAATTACCACGCGCAAACGCAAAAATTTCGAACGCTCCGGCGAAGCGCCGGCGTGGAATAATTACGTGGCGCTTCCGCCGACACACAAACCGAGTACTATGGTATATCTATACATATGTATGTACGCCACTTCGCGCTTTACGCGAACCGGGCGCTGCTGTTTGTATTCGTGAGATGTATACTCGCGCGCCTGCAACAAAAATCGTAAATATTCAAGCTTGGATTCGCTCCCGCGAATGCTTCGAGCTTACAAGTAACTTAAAGGTCTCTTGTAAAGTCCTACGCGTCTGCCTCTTTAATCTTATGGAAGGTAAATTTATCGTCGGGCAAACACTAGGCAGGCGGGGCACAGTGTTTGCATATTATTATAGGTCCCTCGCGAATTTTTACGCGCCCGTGTACTTTTGCCCGCTCGTGTATTTGAAGATATAATAAACACGTGAACAGCGACCGGTAGAAAATGAGCCAGTCCACCGATATAATATTATATAATATCGTGCGCAAATCATATTATGATAATTACTATTATACATTTCGTACTCGGTTTCTTATTAAATTTTATAATTCAATTAACGATATATTATTCATACACGATATCATTATTGTTTAACATGTCGATGTTAAATATTCAATGTCTTTCAAGTTTTAGCTAATACATGTATATTAAATATATGCTCACTTGAATTTTTAATACGGGACGTTTATCCTACTTTTCCGAAAATATAAGCCCGCTTTTATTCGATGTAATAGCTTCTCTTCAAGTTTATTTTTAAACAAAACTCTGAGACGTTAGTGTATTTGCTTGCCGTTATTGTCTCTACTTACTAAGCGATTTCACGCAAAAAAGCAGTATACAAGATGTCCGACAATTGGTGTAAAATCTCTCGTGGGCAGGTAGAAGGAGTAAAACTGAATCGAAACGTCTATTTTGCGAGATTCGCAATAATTACCGGGATCTTAATTAACAAAGATTAACGCGAATAAGCATGCATCGATCGCGTAAGACAGCCCGACGCGCTTCGCGCGGCCACCTTTTATATATATGTTATAGTTACGGTAACCAATACATCCTATATTTAAAAAGACAGTCTTTTATTTTGTTGGTCTGTTTTTTAGATTTATTTTTTTTCTAAAATAGCACTTTTTTGTCTTTTATTTTATGAAATGTCCTTTATTTTATAAAATAAATCCTGTCAACGTAAATAGATTGACATTTTTTAATATTTTACAGATAAACATATCTTAAAAAAAAAACATTTTAAAAATTATTAAATTTTACTTATGTCTTCCGAGATCTAACGCTCTTGAATCTAACTGAACGAGTATTTTCATTAGTATATATAATATATGGACCAGTGAAAAAACTCAATGAAAACTCGAAACATTAGAAGGATGCATTTATATCAAATACAACTTTGACAAAACTATGTACAGTTTTAATAAATTTTTAAAACACAAACCTGATTTATTAAAAAAAGTTTATTTTTGTGAAAAGTATCAAGATTAAATTTTTTTAAAGAATAATATGATATTTTTATGCTAATATATTTTTTACGCGTATTAATATTTAAGTAATATATTAATATTTAAGTAATATATTGTTTAAAATGTTATATATTGTATATATACATATATATGCTTATATTTTATAATAAATGTTATAAAGCTTCTTAATTTTAGTTTAACAAATAAACCTGCTCTTTTTTTATTGTGAAACAATTTCTAAGTTATTCTTTATTTTCCCCCAAAAAGTATGGTCACTGTAACTATAGTACAGGGCTTCTTAAACTGTGAGTCGCGACCCCCCCTTGGGGGTCGCGTTACAGAATTGTGGGGGTCGCGAAAACTTTGGAAAATTGTTCGCAAAGTATTCTCTCAACTTACAATGTTGTATCTGCTCAAATTCTCAAATATTGGTTACCAAAGATTACAAAAGCATTTTGATTTAAGACATTTAAGATATTAAAAATCGTTAGGTAAATGTTGGCTCGAGGTTAGGACAGAATTTCCAACAATTTCTGAAATGACTCTAAACATACTTCTGTTATATTTCGTACAACATATTTATGCAAAACCACATTTTCAACACATTGACGATTATAAAATCAAAATATTGATTAACTATGCAAAACGTTGGAGATGTTCTGCGTCCAGCAGCATCAAATTTTCAGCCAAGATTTAACACTTTTTATACAAGACTAAACAAGCACACTTCTCTCATTAACACGTAAATGTTTTTATGTCCTAATAAATATATATATATGTATAACAAACAATATACGTATGCATAGACCTAAGATCGCGTAAAATTTTCTTAAGGGAGCAAGCAAAAGGGAGGTCGGTAAAACTAAAAAAGTTTAAAAAATCCTGTTATATTAGCTCCTCTTATATGTTGCTATAAAGTAACATCGTAAACGCGCGAAGTGTAGTCTTATGACATCCCGCATAGAAATTTCCTCATATGCTTCCAAATTAACTTTAGATTCTAAGTAGAATGCCTAAAGTAGTGGCGTTGTTTTTTTTTTTTTTTTGCTATATTTAACATTATTTTGCGGTCAAACTAATTTTTTTGCAATTTTACTTACGCAACATTAAAGTGCTATCTTTTAACTTATAATTAATATGGACTTATATTTATTACGGTACGATTTTTCTATATACATAATTACCATATTATAAATCAGTAAATTGAATATGATTATGACACGGAAAAAAGTTTTGCTATTTACATTGTCAGCAAAAAAATGATTGAGTTTACAAAATTTCTTGTTTCATCAACGAATGTTTTGTTGACAGAACAAATGCTTAATAAACTTGTAGAACCTCTAACTAGTTTCCAAATAAATTCGAAACAAATTTCTATGAGGGATGACTGCGCGTAAGACAGCCCGATGTATGCTTATTCGCGGATCTTTGTTATATAATTAAGATCTCGGTAACTATTGCGAATCTCGCAAAATGGTATAGGACTTTTCGACTCATTATCAGTTTTACTACTTCTACCTGTCTACGAGAGATTTTACATCAATTGTCGGACACCCGGTATAATATGACATGCTACAATTTTATTACTGCGTAAAGTACTTAATCGCGCATGTACAGTCGAATCTCGATAACTCTCGAACCTCTATAACTCTCGAACCTCTATAGGACGAAAATTTTGTTCATTCTCTTCCGCTCCGCTACAAAAACCTTTATAAATCGAAATAAAACTTACTTTAACTCGAATTATTTGCCATATATTAAATGCATTATTTTATCTCTGTAACTTGAATTTAAAATGGTCAGACCTCTACAAGTCGAAGTTTACCTCTATAAGTCAAACTTTTATCGTCGCTGCCTCTATATAACTTGAAGTAATGTAAGCTATGTATCATAATGTGGCAAACAAATGAATGCTGGGAAACGTATGCTATCGTGTTTCTATCTCTCTATTCTTTAACGTGCATATGTCCATGCATGTTAGTCGTTGCTTTGTCGTTAATTAAACATATAATTCCAATCATCTCCGCGTCATTTCAATTAAAAAATGATTAATTTCTGTATAAAGCCCTCTATAAGTCGAATTTTTGTATGTTAAACCTTTCTTACTCAAAAACTTCGACAAGTCGAAAGATCTCTACAACTCGAAGATTTTAGCTCTTCCCTTGAGATTCGAGTTATCGAGGTTCAATTGTATAATATTACGTGGTTTTTTTATTATTACGCGTCGCGTACTCCGATCGATAAATACGTAGAGTAAAACATAATTCGCAATTATGAAAAAACTAAACTATATATTATATATGAAACAACCTAAGCAACATAAGGCGCGCCAGAAGCACTATCGTCGTCGTTACGAAAATGGCTTAAGCCCGCGTTAATTAAGGAAGGCTTTAGCCGGTACAGGCTATAATCACCCGCGGCGGGCGTCGCCATGGCGACTGCAGAATGCGTAGAAAATGGCCGCGGGATGAGGAAATGAATGAAGCGGAGTCGGAAAAGAGAAAGGGAGTCGAGATCGTCTCGGTGCAACTGTTTTTACAGCGCGGGATCGTCGGTCATTTGTCAGTCTCGGCTCGACTTTGTGTCTCTCTTCCCTCTTCCTCGTTTCCCTATCATAAGGCAGTCTGTGCATTATAACCCATGTTTATTTCCACCGAGACCGACTGTAATATTATTCCCGTGTCATGTGCCGTCGAATGTCATTCTACGACATTCGTTCCACAATTGTACGCTGTTAAATATCTCATCGCCACGAAAACCGAATTTTATGCGAAATTCCGTTGTTCCGCTGAATTAAGTAACCGTCGTTTTTTGGGTGCGATATTCATAAAACTTTGACATAATATTTTAATCATATCAGATATTCTATCGCATAATTGAAAAAAATGTTATAAAATATGAAAATTGTGAAAAAATATAAAAAAAGACGTCAGGAAATTATAATATTAGCTTTTCCGAAAGACTACATTATTACATTATTATATTATTATATGTTTCAACACAGACATCGATGTTATTGATCGAATTTATCATATCGTGATCAAGTACAGAACGTTCGAGACTATGTATTTTCAAACGCCGTATGTAGTAAACAAAGCCAATAATAGTTGAACAATATTGCATGTTGAGTATTTGTAATAAGACGGTAAATACATTCGCGTATTGATGTTACGTTAATTAGTAAATTTTCATTTGTAATCTGCTTATAGTGAATATTCGACGCATATCACACAATTCTCGAATAAAAGTTCAATCAATTAACCTAATTAGTCGGACCGATTAGTTCATGTCAAACGTGAAATACTCATAATGGTTTAATCTAAAATCTAGATATTGAAACGTGAATGCGAGCTTAATGTCAGTAATGTGAAATAACTAATCTATCTATCTCGAAACATCGAAGTTCGTTGTCTACTTTGTTATTATAAATATATTATAAATAAATTAGATTCCGCACATTAAATGACTAATCTTTTTATGAAGCGAAAAATGTTATGAGTGAAACTACTAAAAAACTTTGTGAATGAAAGAAAAACTTCCATTTGCGTAAAACATGTATAAAAAAACCGTGTGTAACGCAAGAACGAGTAGATTCTTTGAGATCTCTAGAAAAGAAGCTACGAGGTAACGAGCCTTCTAAGAGTGATTATAAGAAGAGAGAGAGAGAGAGAGAGAGAGAGAGAGAGAGAGAAAGCAACCGCAGATCGACCGATTTTCCGCGAAGGAACGCGAAGTACTCCGAATATGTTGCTATCGGTCTGCAGACGAGATAGCAGATAGAGAACGGGATCGGGTACCGGGATCGGAATCGACAATGTTACACGAAAGGGAGCCGATTAATGCAAATGTCTAACCTATTGCGGGTGCACAGCATAGGCCCAGTTTAACTGATGGGCCGATCGCAGAGTGGCGAGAAGGACGGAAAGGAAAGAGAGAGACGCGCGAGCGAGGGAAATCTAGCAGCGATATAGACAGAGGGTGCGCTGTGCGTGGGTGTTGCTCGCTTGGGATGAGAGAGAGAAGGTCTATTCTGAATTACCCCCGAACTAAACCGGACCTGCTCCACGACGACGGTTCGACCGCAGCGCTTCAATTTAGAATGCTAATCAGACGGTGCGTTTCCTCCCTTCGTCTCGTCTTCCATCGTCCTGCCTCGGCCATTGCACCGGTGGTTTAATGTCTATACGTGTATTCATCCCTTAATCTGCCGAGGCGCTCGAGGGTCAGAGGTGAGACGCCTTCGGCCAAGAGCTTAGTGCCACTATGTCAATGTCTCTGATGCAGGAGAATGCTAGCCATAGTGACGAGGTCGTTGCGCTCGTATCCTTCTCGGGAGGGGGAGGAGAGGATTGCAGGCCGTCCGACTCTGAGGAGTCGACCCACACCTCTTGCTTTGATCTCGCGTCAGGTCGGGCGTAGATATAGTCGAACGAGTAGTTGAAGGGCCATGATCGATAGACGGAACTCGCTTGTCGGAAGATAAAAACCGACGGTGACGCAAAAGGATAAAACAAATTCACATTAACAAGCACTAATTGCTTGATAATAATGATGTTTAATAGTTCAAAAAGCTGCAATGAAGTTTTGATTCTTGTGAATAACTTCTGTCATGTGAGATGAAGACAATATAGAAAGAGCTTCAGAAGACAGACGCGTATTAAATAATTAAATACGATTGCTAATTAAATATAAATTTTTCTTGATATAAATATGTGAAAAGAGTGTTAGCTCAAAAATAAATTATTCCAAAGTAGTGCGCATTACAGTATGCAGTGCCTACTTGACTAACCGATTAAAGAGAGTATACAGCTCATGATTTTATAGCGAATTTAACCGTCTTATATCACGAAAGGTAATCGCACGAACCGAATATAGAAATGTCCGTGATTAATTCTCCTTAAACGAGTGAGTAGTTCTGCGAGAGCGCGAGAATGTCTTCTATACTTTAGATGTTTCTCTGCGCTCGGAGAAAGAGAGAGAGAGAGAGAGAGAGAGAGAGAGAACGAGACAAGAAGATAGAATTTCAATTAAATATTCACGTCCCGCGAAAAGTCCCGCGACGCCTTACGTAACTTCTGCAGACGAAGCGGCTCTGGAATTATTGAATCATTTATTAATCGGACTGATGGAAGTACAGCACTTCATCGTTATATATGTAGTCGAATTCACGCTATGCCCCCAGCGATCTTTAATTGGTGGACTTGTTAATTAACTAATAATAAAATGAAAACTATATTATACCACAAGATCGAAACTCGGATTCAAATTTTTTTTTTTTTTTTTTGCCTACAATTACCAAGATATCTTTTGAGCTAATCTCAAAGAATAACAAAAAAAACGCGTCCAGAATAATTATCGCGTCCAGACAACGCGCGCGATCCTGCTGCAATTCGCCATTGCAGAAATTCAAATAAAATTATCGGCAATCCCGCGAACAATCTGACACGCTCTGAATGCGAGTGTCAAGCTAAATTACACGGCTACAATAGAAGACCGACGGACAGAGGCGCGCGCGTGTACGCCTGTACCGAGAGGGAATTTTGTTTAAATTCGCATTTAATTTTACCGCGCGAAATCCGAATAACGATTTAATTTACGTCGCGCCGGTATATTCATCGTGTCCGAAAGAAAATTAATGGATTTTACGCTACGGCAAAAGCCGGACGTACTACTAAATTATCAAGTGCGCGCGCTTGTGTAATGCACGAGCTGACGCCGACTAGTCACGTTATATCGCCGCCAACTGAACAAAGAGTACTACGCTGAAAACGCACACTTTACTCGGCAAACAAGATTTATATTCAGACACAGTTTCTGAGATAAATGGGTCCGCGGACCTTTATCTCATCAGAGAGAGCCGCTATGAGAAATACATGTATAAGCGCGCGTACAAAACGATCTTTACTTTATTCGGCTAGTTACGAGACCCACCCTGTATCTAATTGCGAGTTTAACAACGATATCAGACAAAATAAAATTACGGGTTCACGAGAAAACGCTACACATTCGGAATTGCAATTTCAAATACGATATGTAGCGAGACGCAATCACTTCCCGATATTGTTATGTTCCACTTTATACAACGACGAATATGTAAAAGCACTCGAGATATATATCCGGCTGTCTCCAAAAAGGGAAATAAATTACCATTCAACTTGCCGTGCGTATACGTTTTTCCCGCGCAAATTGTGAATCTTTCGATTTTCAACAATTTCATTACAATTTAATCGTCTCGTGTTTTCGCACGACAATTTCTGATCCAAAAGAAATTATATCTTTCTCTTTCTCTCTTCTGTTCTCGTTAATTCGAGCGCGATGTCAATTATTGACGGAAAAGACAATGCGCATCAGAAGAAAAATTATAGATTGAAAGGAAATTATCGTATAAACCACTTTTTTTTTTTCAGCGCATGAATATGTTTTCTCGCTTCGTCCTGACAGTTTCAGCAAAATCGAATTAGCCAAGAGCTTTTCTCCACGCAAACTCGTGGCGAATATACGAATTTGGCTAAACCCGAGTGGTAATTAAATTTTCATCAAGACACGTTCTCGACTGGATTCTGATGGTCGTCGATCCGCGCGCGTTGACACGCGACCACGCAAATTGCACAATCGACAGGTGGCGATGACGATTTTGAGGCCGGCGGAGAAGCGAGACACGTTGATTGTGAACGCGGTCACGTTCTTCTCTAGGGATATATATCAATCCCGAAAGACATGCTAATCACGCGCCATTCTTGTGCGCCAACACATTGTCATATTCTGTTGCGCTCTCTCTCTCTCTCTCTCTCTCTCTCTCTCTCTCTCTCTCTCTCCCCTCTCCCCCTATCCCGTCTTCCAATTTTCGATGGCGACACATCTGAGCCAACATATTCGGCACAATACAAAGGATTGATATCTCCATTTTGCCGCCACTAAGCACAAAGGAAGACAGACATTTTCATGTCTCATGTCTGAAGCTTGATTGCGGTATAAATAATGCACGACTTTGGCTTATATAATTCTGTACTGATTAAACATGTACTAGAGATATAACTTGACACAATGTACAATAATATTCTAGCAAGAATGTATGAACAAGGAACAATATTTAAAATGTTTTATTACGTACATTACATTTATTGATTATAATAATATCTAATATAATATATAATATATAACATACTATAAGTAAAAAACATTCTAATATAATTATAGGATAAGAGGCTTAAATCCCGTCCTCGTGTCTAACTCCGTCTTCCGGCTGATCTCAGCTATTAAGTACCGCCATATGCTGAAAATCACTAGTAAAACGCACGCAAAAAAACCTTATTACCGCGTTACGAGCGTAATCGCTGTTTTTGTTGCAAGTTTATAACGTGTGGATAGTCTGCAGGCAATCCACTATAGTGCAGGCTTCGGTTCGAGGCTTGTTTTTGATATTAAAAAGTACGTTCTTTTTACCCGCAATTTCGTGCAGGTGCGGTATTTGACCTCTGTTTTAATGTCACGAACTGATAACCTCATTGCCACATGTAAAATTACACTTAATAAAAAATGTAATTCTGTAAAATATAATTCTAGATATTTCGTCTTCCAAGGGTTCTCCAAATTTTGTTTCCCCGGGAAATTTATCGCGATATATATAATGAATAATTCTTATAAAATTTGATTTGAAATTAAATGTAAACAGTGACCTGCTAATCTCTAAGTTAAGCAATCTATACGAATAAAATCCAATAAAAACGAATGAAACTACTTTTGCGCACTCTTGTAACTACAAACTGTATATTTTACTCGTAGTTTTTTCCTTTTCGGGATTTAAAATCATATTTTCATAGATAATAGCGCTTCTGAAAAACATTTTAATAAATCACACTGACAGTTTTAATCATTTTCTAGACAAATCAAGGGGAACAAAATTAAGAATACTTTTTGGAAACGTCAAAAATGCATGTTCTCACATCTTATATCTTTTTGTATGAAAGTTTTAGAAACAAGGATTATAGAATTCATACTAAAAGGTTTGAGCCATGCGTACGAATTTTTCAAGTCAAGATATTTATTACAGTCTGAATAGGGTGATCTGTGAAGAAACACTTAAGCTATATGTCTGTTAAAATTACCATTCAAAAATCGTTATTAAATTCCCTGAATACTATTAGGTGTAAACAAGCTGTTTCATTATTAAGATCAGACATTTCGGAACGCAATTCTAACAATATTTAATATTTATAGCTTTTATTAAAAGTCTCGCATAAGATTAATAAATAAAAGGTGGCCAAATGACCAATGAATAAACATGAATTTCTAATGATCAATAGATTCTTAGAAATCTGTTATTTATTATATATTTTATTAAAGAAAATGTCTAAACAATGTAACTATAAAAACAAATTTATAATATACTTAAAATACTAATGGTAAATGTCAAAGAAAACTTACTTGTGCGAATAAATCGAATGTAATGACGTGCCGGTTATAGATATAAAGGAAAAAAAAGCTTGATGTGTGATGAGATGTCCTCTGGTTTGTGACCAATAGAATTTAAATTAAACGTTGAATAACGGGCTTCTCGAACCGGTTGCAGGGTGTTTTGCATTAAATATCCAATATATTAATAATTCAAACGTTTCAAGTTTATTGTTTCAAGTCATCATCAGTGGTTTGTCTGGTATACATAATGATGGAAATCAATTACACTTTGTTGTTAACAATTAATAAAATAACTATGGAAATTTTACAATATCTAACAATACTTTACAATATATCACAATATAAAATAGAAAATTTTGTTTTGAAAAACTTACAATTCGCACAACATTTCTTGAATATATGACGATATTATAGAAGTCGATGTGTTAAATCGAGTATAAATATGTTGTTGCTTTAGAATTATCGTCAAGACTGAGGGTATTGAACCAATCGTTAAAATTTGTATGACAATACCTGGTTCTCTCTATGGGTTATCTTAATGTTTAATTTGATTAAGATAAGGTAAATAAGTCTCATCTAACAGGGCTGTATCTTGCTTAACGTTGAGATAGTATTATTTGTTAATTTAATGTTGACCATTTCGGACGTTAATCGTTTAAAATAATTAGATTTATGATCTAGTATTTTTACTGTACTCCAATTAAAAGAATGTCCGGTTTCCATACAATGTTCAAAAATTACTAATTTTTCTTGGTGAGTATTTACAAAATAGATGTGTTCTTTAATTCTGGTTTTTAATTGCCTTTTTGTTTGGCCAATGCAATTGGTTTCGCGATTATTACATTTGATGTTGTAAACCACGTTTTTTCTTTTTGAGTCGAGCATATTATCTTTATGTGTTTTTATGAATTTGTTGAGATTATTTAAAATATTCTGTACGAGAGTCTGAGAATTGTTCATTTTTATATTAAATTGTTTGCTATGATTGTTAATTGTTGGTGTGTATGATAAAATGTGTTGCAGGTTTTTGATCATCATCACTGGGACCTTTTATAGATTTGTTGAGTTTGGTGACAAATAACTTTCTCAGTCTTCTATTGATTATTTTAAATATAAATTGCAATGTGTTTTACGCAAAATTCTAAGTTTTTTTATGATAGTTTGGATCAGCTAATAATATGGCGCTGTCGACCATTGTATATACTGTACCAATTTTGTGACACATAGGATTTAGTGACAAAAAGAAAAAACGCTTTTGCGAGACATTTGTAGATTTTCACTGAAAGTATCAATTTTAACGTCAAGAAAGCATAGGTCTTAATTTTTTGTATAATGCAATGGTAATTCACTGGTCAAGTCACCCTACGAGATAAAAAAAGTTGAAGGGAATGAAATTTGGATCCCTTACTCTATACATATTATGTAAATAAAAATTATATATTAAGGTCGCTTTCACACACAAATATATTTAGTTCTGAACAATAAACCGATATTTTACAGTATATATTGATAATCAATTTATCGGTCTTTCGATAAATCTAAATCTCAGAGACGTGCGAGAGAATGCTCTCTCATCCCTCGCCTGTTTGCGCGCGATATCGAAATATTCCGTTTTCCGGAAACTTTCCGCGATCGCAAAAAAATGACTCACAATCAGAATAGATTTGCCGCGAGCGAGATCAAAAAATCGAATATGACGAAACTCGGTGAGTATCTTGGAGGAAATGCGCGCGCGAGAGAGAGAGAGAGAGAGAGAGAGAGAGAGAGAGAGAGAGAGAGAAGTGCGAGACCAGGGGGAATATGTATTCAAAGCCAGTCTACTCTCGGCAACGAGATCTCCGACCGAAATTCCGAAATTCAGAAACGCCCCGTTATCTGTGCTCGCCCCCTTCTCCGCCGTTCTCTCTTCCTGTCCGTCTCTCTCTCACACACACACACACATACACATACTCCCTCTCTCTTCTCGACCGACCGTCGGCGTGAATAGTCCTGGTCCCTGCTTCCGTTGGTACGGACACATTTGATATACGGACCGGTGCATCACACTGTGCGGATGTATATATAGATTACCGAAGTGTGCGAGAGAGGCACAATGGAGTGTAATCAACGCCGAGAGAAGCGCGGCGCGCGCGTTAATATTAAATCGCGGTTCCTGCGGTTGTCTCGAGTGCTTATCTCGGATCTTCCACCGCCTCTTCGTCATACAGTTGCCGACGTCGGTCGACTGCAGATACCTTCTCCAGCTGTGCGCCAGTCTTGTAACACACCGTCATTCTATCGGCTCGCACACTTGCATTCTCGTTCGCTCGCTCGCTTGATCGCTCGCTCGTCCGAGCTCTCGCGCGCGACAGGAAATCTTTGGTATCACGCGCGCCCCACGCCGATGACACGCAGACTACGATACTATACGCTTATACCCTTTATGATTCCGCTATCGATTGAACCGGTTCGATCCTTGATCCTTCGTTATACACAACCCACTCTCCGGACTATCGAAAGCTCTCCACTTGAGCTTTAGAATCGCGTTAGAGAGCCGTAGATGAGATACGATCGCGCTCAGCCTCTTTACGAGATACGAACCGCTTATTATCCACGGGTAATTGGAGCGCAGATAATCGATGCGCGCGGATATGCTCTATATAGAGTACAGCATGTATAGAGCATAGCAACCTGGCAACAGTTAATTCATCGTCAAATATTATCCGATATCTCGGAGTGTCATCGTTTTTGAAGACAGATTTCCTCCGCGTGGATTCAGGATTTCTTGTTATATTGACGCCACGTAATGCAAAGCACACCGTAACACTCTATTTTCCACATTAAATTATCTACCTCTTTCGAAGCTGCGCGTTCTTTTGGTTATTTTGTGTAATTCAATTCGTTGCGAAAGATTTGCCGAGTTAAAACAGAGTTGGAGTAAACAAAGCTTTAACGACGCGATGATTACGATTGAATTGTATCCTCAAAAGAGAATTTTTTTTTTTTTTTCTAAAAGAAACACGCCAATATGTACGATTAAATTGCGAATGAAATATTTCAGAAAAATTATTGTGTTTGTGTGTGTCACATCGCGGATAGACTTCGATTTTTGTTAAATTCATTGTGCATCTCGAACACTGATTGACAGAAATGTGACGACGTATTTATTCACAAATCTAAAATGACATATACATTATTGTATAATTGTAATTTGAACGTAAAATGAAAAGCAGATGCGCGCTTATATCTGGAATTATATTAAAATACATTAACGAGAAATGAATATTCAGTAGCTGAGATCCACGTCAAATGGTATAAGCGATAAGTAGGTCGCGCTGATCCACGAATGACACAGCTGACGGTAAAGTTATGACTTGTAACGAGACGATAAATCCGAACTGCAGATATATATATATGTATATACGCAATCCGAGAGTTTGTAAACGTTTGTCGTTAAAGTTTGTAACTCTCCCGCCATCGAGAAATCATTAGCTCGCGCGCACAGTATACCAAACGCGCCCATCCATTAACGCATCTTTTTTTTTTTTTTTTTTTTTTTTTTTTTTTATTAAATTCATTTTCGAGAACAATTCTTTTTTCAACAGCAAATATTATCTTGAAGTCAAGTATTTGCGATTTTGATTACGATTGCGATTATTTGATAACGCTTGCTAATTAAAACGCGCTCTCTGATTACACAATGATTAGAACTTTAGCAATAATCGATCGTTAAAAAGTTTTTATCTGTGATGAGAATCATTTACGATGCAGTTACGCGAGCTTCAACATTTCAGAAACGACCGACGTAAAAACCGTATTCATTGTGGAAGTAAAACGAATGTAAAGATAACGTTGCTCCCTGTTTTTCCGTGTCTTTTGACTTCATTTTCGTGTCGAATAACTAGTTTGTCGGATAAGGCGTTTACGGTAAACTTTTCCTCGTGAATGTCGGTGTGGCTCTCTCCCTTCTCATTTTACGAGTTCCTTACAAACTGACGAATGGTAAAACGCGCTTTGTGACGTCACATTGTCAAGATAAATTTTCAAAATCTATTTCATTATTTGCACAAGAGTAAAAAACCGAAAAATTGAGTATAAAATTATAATATTTTTTTTATTAACTTTTACAGAAAAAGCGAGAACTGCTGTCGTATTTCTCATTTTAATTAATAATAATTAATAAATTTTACACGCGTGTGTTGTGCACAATATCATTGTATTTCAAATAATAATGAGATTTTTAACTCATTATTTAACTCATTAACTTTCATTAATAAAATGTCTTTGATCATGTTAGAGTAAATGTAATACTAAAACTCGTGCGAAAAGAGAGCTTTGATGAAATAAAAAATAAATAATTCCGAATATGTAGTTAAGAGACGCTCTAATAATTGAATGACGAATGTAGGGCTTGAGAGCGAAAACACTGGTGTGGAGGATTGTTGTAGTGTTATATTAATTTTTTTTTATTTGTCCAGCAAAATTAAATACGATGTGAACTTATTATTTTTCACGCGCAAAATATTCGACAGATACTCTCGATGCTCAGTAAACACTTTTTGTTTTTAATAACAAGCTACTCGAAGCTTGTATGGCCGCTAACAACGAGAAATTCCAGTCACGTTTTCAGACTCGGCTCAATATTGGACCCGGTCTCGAAGATGCTCCGGCATCCTTATCAAAGACGCTCAGTTATCGAGGAGAACGAGATTCAGTTGACTTCGCTCGCTATGTATGTACGTACGCGCGTGCGGCGCGGTCCTCCCTTCTGCGATTTCTTGTTCCCGCGCGCGCTCTCGCGTATAATCGCGCACCCTCTCCGAGTATTGCTCTCTCCTGCGAGGATCGTAGTAGGCGAGGACGAATCCTGCAACTCCGCACGGCGAATCGCGCGCCGCACATCAAGTATACATATATCTACCGTAGAGCGCTGTGCTTTCGGGAACATTTTCGTTATCTCCGAAGATAACGTCAGCTTTCGTTATCTCTCTCTCTCTGCGGCAAGATAACTGGCAATATTAAGGAGAGGACGATTCTCAGCCAGACGGGAGATGAGATTTAATTCGTTCCGATACGCCGCGTTCTTATATACATCGATTTTCGGAACATTTCCGGGTTTACGTGTTCCCGGTATAAGAGAGGCGCGCGTATATATGTATCTCGAGAGAAACGTGCGCGCGCCGAAACGTTCTTTTTCGCCGCGCGATGATAAATGAAGCGCCGAGAGTTATATTGGGGATCTAAGCCGTAGAGAGAGGTTGTTACAACGGGAAAATTTGGGAAATTGCAATTCTAGTAAATAACACATAACTTAAGCTGATACAGCAATCTCGTATATTGTTTTCGTTGTTTTAAGCGACTAAAGTGAACGCGTATTATATTTCGTGCCCGCAACATCGTTATAAACTCTATAAAATCATACAGATTTTAACACAAATCATTGAATTAAAAGAAAAGTTTCGAAATCTCTCTCACTCGCGGTTTTAAACTCGCTGTAAATGATAATAACTTGACGAGAAAGCTATTAATTCTACGTAAATTCATTGTTATACACACGAGGAAATGGCGTTGCACCGAGAAAATAATTTCACGTCGATAACACATTTCGCTCTATATGTATTATATATATATATATGTATGTTAGCGTTAAAGCCCAAAGTGAGGTGGATCCTAGGATTGATTGGTCAATGCGCGGAACAACGGTCAAAGCCCGAATGGACATTTTAAACGTATACAATATTTCCTCTGAATCACATACTATCGTACACGTGTGAGCGGGAAAAGGGTGAAGCCTCTTCCCCTGCATCCCTCCCCATAAAAATCTAACCCAACCTAATCTATAATATGTCATTGCAATATCGGCCCACTGGTCTAGCGGCCTGAGTGCAGGGGCAGCGAAACTTGGAGGTCGAATCCGCACACCACCGTGAGGATTTTTTCCGCGCCGGTCGCGTTCAACCGAGTTTATCGGCTGATCGGCGAACAGAGAGAATCGGGCCTCCAAATAATAATTCGAGTATAATCTCAAATTAATTACCCTCCCACAAGGCGATCTTAGTCACAATACCCTGAACACGAGCCCGACACAGATGAGTACGCTCACTGTGAGAAGACGGCCGTGTATCGCGTGGTAGTAGTAACTGCACAAGAGAAGGGAATGTGCTCGAAAAAATTGCTCGTACGGTTGATGAGCACGTAAAAAACACAACATAAAAAAAAATGTCACTGCAACAATAGCGTACATTGAAAAGTATGCTAGAAACCTTATTTCGGGCTTTGACCATGCTCCGCGAATTGACCAGTCAATCCTAGGATCCACCTCACTTCGGAATTTAACGCTAACATATATATGCTTAACAGACTCTCATTCTCCCGACCGGTTTAAACTCAAAGCAGAATAAAGTGGAATGTTACAGCTTTATGGGTATAGCTTTATCATGAAGTAGCCTAAGGCAACACCCGTACAGAGAATATCTATCCCGACGCGTTAACGCGACGTTCGCCGGGTCTCAGTGTCGAATTCCGGGGATAGCCCGTAGATAGCCTATTTGCTGACAACACGGGGCCTTTGTGACTAGAGTTTCGTTAAAGCGTCAAATTTCGTTCGGAACCCGCCACTCGCGCGAGCCGCGCCAGGCGTGGTGGTTTGACGTTTCCTAGTCAAGAGCGTTTCGGTGTTCCCATCACGTAGAACCTATAAAGTCCGCGCCGGAATCCCGCATGCTCTCTCTCGCGTTAGATACACGACAAATGGTAGAGAGAAAAAAACTCGAGCCTCCCGATATTCGACTTTTAATACAACGCGCGCGCAGATGGGACGGGGGGCATCTGCCGTTTAAACATTGCACGATCACGCGTCGCGGTAACGATGGAAAAAGTTTCTCTTCGGCCTGGTGAAATTCTACACGCTTTCTCGTGGGAAACTTTTTTTTTTCACACACAAAATATGTGGAAAATGCACGAGCCTTGCGTGAAAAAACATTTCTCGCTTATTTTAGAATACTCGCGATTGCAGGGTAGGTATATGAAATATTCATTACGTTACTTCCAAGTACCACTCAGGGAAAAAATTAACTTTTGTTTCAACTCTGTTAAAAATAAACGCCTACAAATATCAAAAAAATGTGAACACTTTGGAAAACTTGAATTTTTTCAGATACCATAATATTTATATTGTCAATATGTAAGAATATAATCATCATAACAATCGGGCGATGAAGAATAATAATCGTATCTTTAAAGTATTATTCTCACGTGTCGCTGCGGGCGCGGGGGAGCGGAGATAGTTCTGTCTCACTCCAATCGAGGAAGCGACAACTTCGCTTGTAAAAATAGAGCCTAAGCCGAAAGCACAGTTATGAGAATGAAAGACAGATTTATGAAATAAAAAAGTTTATTTAAGACTTTACTAAGAAATAAAAAGAAATAGCGAAAAAAATCGCTCGTTTTTTGTGTTATTTTAATTATTACTATTGTAAAAAACTGTACGATACAGGCGTCTGATTTTTCACACATATTTTCTTTATAATTTAAAGAAGTTGTAGTAATATTTTTTGCCAAATCTAAAAATTTGAACTTTAAATATTTAGGTAAATGCACGTGATTTCCTCATTCTCCCTATCACTTCCATGTTAAATCTGCGAAATTTTGTTTTCGATTTTCTCAAAAAC